>RPOG01003812.1:0-55598 GCA_008086565.1 Thalassoma bifasciatum | reverse complement strand
TACTGTGGATACTTGTCAGGACGGTTGCACCACCTGACATTTTGGGGGTTTGAGGAACCAAAACACAAAAAAACACGTTATATTTTAATAGTTTAAAGATGTGTTCAAATAACACAGGTTTCATAGAATAAAGAAATACATGTGATGAAATACTCAATTCATGATGGAAGGAAATATTGCACTCGGACACAAAAAAGGGGACGTCACGTCATTGACCCAAATGTCAGTAATTTAAAAGTCAATGGTTTTTGTTTTTGAACTCCTGCCAGCAGGTTTGGTATCCCAAGGGAAGTGCTTTAAATGTTTTTGGGCTCAAAATTGGGTTAGGAACCACTGCAAAAAGGTAACCTCTATCAATGAGCTAAAAATCTGTGGCTGAAACAAAGGGGTGACATGACTGAGGCAAAATCCATGTTTCATACAATCTTTGATTCAGTCCAGCACCTGACGAGGTTTATTAATGTTATAAAAAAACTGGAGTTTACTTGAAGTGCAAGATTTTGACCTTATGAAAGAGAAATAAGCTGAAATGATCAAAAAAGTCGCCTAAGCTGCAGCATTAAACTTGAGATCACAGGAGCCGTTTGATGTTTGTAATTTCTGCCTTTAACCTTTATGCAGAGTTAGTAATCATCATAACAATCATGCTTTTCTGCAGCACATCTGCAGTGAGCAATGAAGCTGTGACTAATAATGAAAGGATAGCTGAGGGAGAAGACAGACAGAAGACAAACAGATGAGATCGAGGGTCAGAGTTGTCGCAGATTTTCTGGTTTTGTTTTGTAAATCCAGCCTCCTCAGCCACTAGACACGACATCGCCAAGTGTAAACAAAGTGCAGCGAGGCCCCGCGCTCAAATCAGAGAACAAAACACAGAGGATCATGTGTTCGCCTCGGAGCCAGGAGAGCATGTGGAGCTTTTGTTCTGGGTGAAGCGACTCTGATAGATACCTGGACGTGAAGAATGTGAGCCGTGGGGACACCGCTGAGCATTCATCACAAACAAACAAAGTGCAACGAGACACCAGAGGAAACTCAACGTGTCATCTACTGTAAATAAATAGTCATGGTGTCCTTTAAACAAATTACCCAGCAGCGACTTCTGGAAAGGTCAGTTTAACTCTTCAGAGGTGGAAAAAGCTCAGTATGAACAGCAAAGNTTTTGTAAATCCAGCCTCCTCAGCCACTAGACACGACATCGCCAAGTGTAAACAAAGTGCAGCGAGGCCCCGCGCTCAAATCAGAGAACAAAACACAGAGGATCATGTGTTCGCCTCGGAGCCAGGAGAGCATGTGGAGCTTTTGTTCTGGGTGAAGCGACTCTGATAGATACCTGGACGTGAAGAATGTGAGCCGTGGGGACACCGCTGAGCATTCATCACAAACAAACAAAGTGCAACGAGACACCAGAGGAAACTCAACGTGTCATCTACTGTAAATAAATAGTCATGGTGTCCTTTAAACAAATTACCCAGCAGCGACTTCTGGAAAGGTCAGTTTAACTCTTCAGAGGTGGAAAAAGCTCAGTATGAACAGCAAAGAACATCAAACATCTTCTTTTTTTTTTTTTACCTTTTTACGTCCCCTGAGCTCAGATGTGCTTCACGGGGAGAAACGTGGCCACAGAAATGACTTCAGTGTGACGGGTTAGAGAACAAAATGTACTTTTATTACTTCAATAACAAAACCAGAAAACAGTTTGAGGCTACGTGATTTCGTGTCAAGGACAAGATAAGGCGAACGGTTTGAAGAGGAGTCTTTATTACTTCTTTCCACGCCGTAGGATAGTAATCGTTTCTTCTACCTTTACATATCTATATAACCTGAAACCCCTAATTAAATCAAATGCACAGCGGCTCTGATTTGTGCAGGGGTGGTGGAAACTTTTTATTTTTCCTCCATTTATCACGGTAATCTTTAACAGACAACATTAAAATATTACACAGATGATAGATTCCTGAATTCACTTTATATACTTAATAAAGTAAGAAAACAAATAGCCGTCTTCTCTCTGAATAAAGTAATCATAAAAAACCTCCCCATAAAACTCAATATCTTTAAAAATAACATTTTTTCGCTTTCGATGTCCAACTTTCAGCTGCTAATTCAAACTCCCTCCACAGAAACATGAAGGGACACGAGATAAAGGAGATAAAGGAGATTCCGGAGATTCCGGAATGTAAAGCTAAAGAAGATTCCGGAATGTTCACATAAAGTTGGCAGGCCCTTCGTCCAATCATTTCGCTCCTTCTTCATAAAGTTTTTTTGGGGGGGAACTTATCACCGAGCTGTAGCTGCCACAGACATTTGTTTTTTTTATTTTACAACTGAAACTGTTTCGACAAGTATAACACTCCAGTTTTAAAGTGACTGTGAGGAGAATTGGTAAGAAGTGGAGTAGAAGTTTTACACCACTTTCCTTTATTCAAGACATCTTTTTACCAGATACAACCATTGACTGTATATAGAATGGACAGCGTGCTTCCGCCTGTCACCGTTCTACGATTTTGAAGCCAAAAAATCCCGTTTCTCTAGCCGCCATTGTGCAGCCAGAGTCTGCGCAGTAGAGAATTTCCAGTGGAGCCAAGTAAAAAAGAGAAATAAAAATATTTATTTCTTCTTCTTCAGAAGGTTTAGTCTCCTTTTGGCTCTTTCCCGAAGTTTCTTATATCCCCGATAAAAACTGCTCACGAACGGCAGCTGTCAACTATCGTAAAACGAAACTTATATCACGGTTTTTAACGTCCAATAACTAATGAGAAACTAACTTCTCAGAAATAAAAACACCTGAACACCATGCAGCCAAATGACATCGTCATACTACCTTAGCGTGAAGATGAGAGAAACGTTTCTACGAGGTATCGTCATTTTTTAAAGTTTTCCCGGCTCATATCTGGAATACATGGGGAGGCGGGGCTTATGACCTATACTGCAGCCAGACACCAGGGGGCGGGGCTTATGATCTATACTGCAGCCAGACACCAGGGGGCGGGGCATCTGCTGGAGGCTTCAGTTTGAGCCGAACGTCGTTACGTCCACTTATTATACAGTCTATGGATACAATGCAACAAAGTAATGTATTTATCAACCGTTAGATAGCACTGTTATTTGAAACGTGTAAACAAGCTAACTTTCTTAGTTTGTGCCATACTTTAGTAGCCAGCTAATCATAGCCCAGTGCTCTGAGATGTGGCCAATGTAATGTTGGTGAATCCAGGTTGTGTCCTACCAGTGCTCATCTACTAGCTCCAACCTCACTAAGCAGAGCAAACGTAACCTGGCTCTTCAATTTATTGATAGACTCTCAGGTTTGAACAGATCACTGCAGAATAACTGCTGCATGTGGACAGGAATCAACATTAGCACAAACAATTTAATCCATGCTTTAGCCTTTAGCCTGTGCTCTATCACTCTCCCGTTTAGCTTTCTTCTGCTCTTCTGTCCTTTTTTCTCTCAGACAGTCCAGCTCATGTTTCCACCATCACGACTAAATAAATCACAGAAACCTTTTTCAGCAGAGAAAAACTCTCTTCTCACTGCTTAACTTCTTCAGCCAGCGTTGCTTTGTCATAAAGACTTCAGCGTGCCAGCAATCAAACTGGTCCAGTCCGATTGGATCGGGAAGCTATGAATTGGCATTTATAAAAAAATATTTTGGCATGTGGATTATAATCAGGCATATATCTAAAGATGAGACTTTTTCAAGATTACTAAGAAAGTCCTCTCAGTCCCTTTAATTTTTCCATAAATGAACTGGGTCAGAACAGAAATTCGTGATACCACGGTGTTAGCGTTAGAAGATTTTCTTAATATGAACAAATACGACTGACATCAAATGTCACCTTGAAATCTGTGTTTGATGTCTTTAAACTGAAGAAACTGAGGTTTTAAAGTTGCAACCAGAGCAATGTTAGCCCAGCACAGAGGCTGTAGTCCTTACTGCAGTCACCTCGATTATTTCCCACTATCTTCTCCTGCTCCCATCATGTCCTGTCTCTCTCCAGCTTTTTTATATATCAGAGGCAAAAATAACTTGAAAAGAGGAACCTGCGCCCCGGTGGTCATTACGGGGAATCTTTGTCCCTCAGTTGACAAGATTTATGAGCTGGAACTGTGGATCCAGAGGGAATATTAAGAGTGCAGAGTCATGTGTTTCACGAACAAACACTGGACGTTAACGTTACTGTTCCTGGAGAGGAGAAAGGTACGGAGCTTGCTGAGTTTGTTAAATCCAGGCAGTGTAAACCAAGGAGCCTGAACACTGAGTTTATCACCATCAAACTTCATCACCAGAGATTTCAATCATGCCCCAACTTTCGATGCTTTTGTCTCAGTGCTCTGATTTGTCCTTTAAGAGCCAGTCGTGCATCATAAACTGCTCATACAATCCAATTCCCTCTCACAGATTAATGAAGTGCTTTTTCATCTGTCTAATCAAAGAAATCAACCATTAGACCGAGAACTGCAGATTGATCGAAAACTCAGACTCATCTCAAACATTGCAGCGTGTTTCTTCGTGATGATGAAAGCACTCACCTGTGATTCCAGCTCTCTTATGATCCTTGAAGAGGAGTCCGTCTCCTGTCAGACACCTCTGTCTCCTAACGGCAACACCAAGCAGCTGAGGGAGAGAGAACACAGGGACACATCTCAATAAATAAAGTGCTGCAGCCTCCTCCTTTCTCCACGCTGCTCGCTGGCAGAGAAGCACCCTCCTCACTTCTCTGCCAATCCTATTTGTGTCTTGAATCATAGGACAGAAAAGGAGATTTGGCCGTGTGGGATGAAATCTTTAAACGTTTGGACGAGGGGAGGTTTTGGTTTTTGGGTGGTTTTTTTAGACCAATGTCACCTCTGTGATGTTCTGCAGCGGCGGCAGGCGGCTGCAGCTTTCGCTCCGATGTGAGAGAGAAGGAGAAACCGGGAGGGGAGGAAGGCGCTGCATTGCCCTCGGGAGATACCAGCGCTCGGCAGACGCCAGCCATGCCAAGACCACAAGCCCCCACTCCTCTATCTCCTCTGAGCTCCTCTCGTCTTCCCTTTCATCTCTGAGTCATTGTAGAGTGTAATGAAAGAAAGATGGATGAATAATTCAGCAGACACAGCGTTTAAGAAGTCCTCTTTTATGTCTTTCTGATAACGCAGGACTTTACTCTCACACGTGGAAGTTCTCGCTCTGATGTGGGTGTTCTTGTTAATTTTATTCACTTTCTGCAGCGGTTTCATTAAAAACCAAAACGTGATGAAGCGTCTGCTGTTTCTGTCTCTGATATCTTTAGCTGCAGCTTTCTCCAGAGCGTCGGTCTGCACGGGAACACGGCCTGATCCTTTTAGATCTTGTCAAACTGAAATGGGATTAGAGGTGTTGAGCATCTGTCCGTTCAATCTGCTTTTTAATGGAGCGGGAGAAGGTGATCTGGTCTGACTGAGTCCACCTCGCTGCACCTGAAGGAGCCGACCGTGATCTGTGAGTCGTGTAAAGAAGCAAAGATCAGCGACACGGCACGTCACGTGACGAGGGAATGAGAGAGAAAGAAAAAGAAACAGCACACGAAGGGATGAAGGGTTTGATTTGGATGCTGAGGAGGCGCTGATTTATTGAGTGGAGCAGGTTTTGGTGCAGATGAGGATGAGAAGATGAGATTCATGGAATGAGGGCAGACTAAAAAAAAATCAAAAGGCGACTCAGCCGAAGGAGAAATGCACAAAAGCTTCTTAAATCATGTCAGTCGCACTCTTGGGGATTTGGCAGAGCCAAGGCCCTCTCAGGATATGTCAAACACCACCCTTTCCATCTGCCAATCTGGTTAGACGCAGATTGAAGTTCTTGCTGTGTAGGCAGAGCGAGGGGGCGGGAGATGTAAACAATGTGACAAAAACCTCAATCCGGACATGCTGGAATTAAAGCAGATTGAGGAAGAGTGAATTTTTCCTCTGAAAGAGAGAAATGTAGGCCAGAAAGTCTGCGTTTTTCTGCAGACGCACTGTTCAAACCTGATCGTCTGCTTCATTAATAAAGATGCAGATAGATATCAAAGAGGGGGGGAGAGATGTGGGGGAGACAGAATCAGGCTGCCGGGCTCCCTCGGTGCTGCTTCCTGTCTGATGTTTGGCTGTACACACCGAGACGAATCCTACACAAGCAATATTTGGGATGAAGAGCGGAGAGAGGGAAGGGAGGTGGGGGAGGGGATGGAGGAGGATGGAGGAGGAAGAGGAAGAGGAGGAGGGGGAGCTCTCTTCTCCAAAAAGGGCCTGAAAGGTTGGATGTGCGCCACGTATGTCTGAGAGCAATCAAAGCGAACGCAACGGCGGCAACAACGGCGATGCTTCTTCAAATCTGTGCCAAACAACCTCCACATCTCAAAGCGTGTTTTTGTTCCATCACACGTTCAACAGCGCAACGTTTAAGCTGCAACCATCCACCGCCCGCCCGCGTGCACGCTTGGCAGATTTACGACACATTGTTTGCTGCAACCGAAACGGGAAATAAAACCGTAAAAAAGGACAAACACGGAGACGCCGTCCTAAAACAAACCCAAACACAGCGAGCTAATCAAACCGGCTTTAACTGTCATCACAGTCCATTCATGTCAGTAAAACCTCAACAAACACATCACCTACACATCAAACAACAGCTTCACTTTAACAAATTTTAAACACATACCAAGAAAACTATCTTTATATTTCCACAAAGTTCTTTAAAATCCATTCTTGTCTCAATTAAAGCACGAAAAAACAGCTTTATTTGGACTCAAAGTCGCCATCAAAAAAATGGAAACGGCAGAAAAAGTCCAGGAAACACCACGTCAGCTGTAAGAATCCACATTAGTGAAAATAACCCCACTGAGTCACATTCTTGGGTGTAGACGCTCCATTAATGTCACAATAAAACCACACACCACATGTGACCCATTTTATTACCCAATTAAAGCCCAGTCAATTAAAATACCACCCATATTTGGACACAAACAGCGTCACACAAAGGAAGTAACTGAGAAAATGCTCATAAAAAAACCACATCAGCTTTAAGAATCATCAGAATCATAAACCTGACCGCCTGAGAGTTCACTTATTAAAAAAACCAACCATCACAAATCCTGTCCTTCTTCTTTACTTATAATTAACTCACATAATTCTGTCTCTGATCCAACTATTTCACAAAAAAACATCACATAACATTCTGTCACCAAGTGTCAAATAATTAACACTGCATATATCTAAAAATCTGAGTAATTTGGACATTTAAACTTAAAACTTTTATTGTGTATTAAGAGTTTTGTCTCGTATCATATTGATTCTACATTCGTCATATTGTGGCATCTTTAATTGTCTTTTGTATCATAACATACAGTCTCCAATTTCACAGTGGCATTTCATTTTATATCATGGTACTTTACATTATAATAATTACACCACTTTGTATATTAACCTATTGAGTACTGTAAAGTAGGGCTGGACAAACATATGATCAATGCTGGTGATAAATTACTGATTGATTATGGTGATCAGCTGTGAGCATATTCAATCAATAAGACATTTATTTTCGACAATATTAATGTTTAAGGCGTCTTCAATATCCCAGAGGGAGCAATTTCTTTTATTTTGGGTGATAAATACCAGCACAAATACTTTGGTTATTGCATATTTCTCCACAGGGGGATACTGATGCGTTTTACTTCCTTTTTTTTCCGTCTTCATCTTATTTAATTTGCTTTGTTATTTACTTTGTATGCTCATAAAACGTTGAACTAATCCCTAGTTTTGTTAGTGTTCAGTACAGATGCATTGAAAGTGGCAGTTTAAAAACAATACAACAATTATTACGACAATCATCAAGATCAGTTGATATAAAAAATATATACAAAGCTTTTTTTTTTTTGCCATATCACACAGTACTATTATAAAGTGTCATATAGTTTTGTCATATCATTTCGTGTCTGTGATGTTGTATAATGCCGCATCATGACGTAACATGTCATGTCGTATTTTGTTGTGTCATATCTTGACATATCACGTTGTCAATCATGTTTTGTTTTATCGAATGGTTTCATTTGAATCCATGTTGATTCCAAAACCATAATTGGAAATTGCTCCAATACTGCTGTAAATGCTTGTATCAGTATTGGTATCAGCAACTACCAGAGTCCAGGCACTGATTCGATACCATGTATTTTATTAATTAGAATCTAATGTTTAGCTCCGTTAAACTCTGGTACAGTCCTCTTCGCTGCTCTTAAAACAGTAGCGCTGTGCTGCAACCATAGACTGTATAATGAGTGGACGTAACAACGTTCGGCTCAAACTGAAGCCTCCAGCAGATGCCCCGCCCCCTGGTGTCTGGCTGCAGTATAGGTCATAAGCCCCGCCTCCCCATGTATTCCAGATATGAGCTGGGAAAACTTTAAAAATTTACGATACCTTGTAGAAACGTTTCTCTCATCTTTATGCTAAGGTGGTATGATGATGTCATCTGGCTGCATGGTGTTCAGGTGTTTTTTTTCTGAGAAGTTAGTTTCTCATTAGTTATTGGACGTTAAAAACCACGATATAAGTTTCGTTTTACGATAGTTGACAGCTGCCGTTCGTGAGTAGTTTTTATCGGGGATATAAGAAACTTCGGGAAAGAGCCAAAAGGAGACTAAACCTTCTGAAGAAGAAGGAATAAATATTTTTATTTCTCTTTTTTACTTGGCTCCACCGGAAATTCTCTACTGCGCAGACTCTGGCTGCACAATGGCGGCAAGAGAAACGGGGTTTTTTGGCTTCAAAATCGTAGAACGGTGACAGGCGGAAGCACGCTGTCCATTCTATATACAGTCAATGGTCATGTCCTATCATGTTGTTGTATCGTGTCCTTTTATGTCACATCATGTCATATCGTGTAGTTTTATGTAGTGTCATGTGGTGTCATATGTCGTATCATATCCTATTCCGTTGTGCGGTATCATGATTTGTCCTATTCTGTTGTTGCTCCATGTTGTGTGGTATTATGGCATTTTACATTGTGTCCTATTATTTCCTGTTGTATCAAATTTTGTCCAATCATGTGTCTCCTGTATAGTTTCATGTCATGTTGCATATCTTCCTATTGTGTCCTATCATGTCCCTTTTGTACCTTGTTGTGTTGTTGCACCTCTATTGTGTCGCGTTTTTTTTTTTCTATCCAAATGTAACATTTCATATCCTGTCATATTGTATCACATCACATACTAATGTCTTATTATATCAAATGCACTGTATTCTAATGTATCAAATCATCTCATATGTTATCAGATCACATCTCATTATATCATATAACTCAGTATTATATAGTATCATATCCTCCCGTCTCCTATCTTACGGCAGAAAAACCCCCAAAGAATCACTTTATCACTAAACTCCCAAACAAGTAGAAATACGATAATTTCAGCAAAGAATCAGAGAAGACGTCACAAAACACAAACAGTGATTCGCTCAAAAACACCACATCAGCTGTTCAAGATTTAAATATTTAATTTTTAGAGCCCTTCACTCACATTTTGGGGTCTTAGCAGTCGATTAATATCACAATAGACCTGATGTCACAATATTTCAATGTTATTCTAGTAGATAAACGCTTTATGTGTCAGGTTTTCTGCTTTGTCTTATTGTGCTGTCCAGAGATTTATAACCCTGTCCCCTTTTCTCACATTCAGGTCAAAATAAAACCACATAAACTGTTTTTACTCACTTTCATATCGCGAAAATAAGATTTTTTTTCCATCTTATCACACATTTAAGACTCATTCCAATGATAAAAATGTCCCAAATACACCATTAAAGGTTCAGAGATTTATAGATGTGGCCCCTATTGTCTCACACTCTTGGGGTCTACACTCCAAATAAGCAGCACAAAACACATTTATAAAAAAAATCTGCTTTTTTTTCACATAAATCCACTATCATGTCAAGAAAATACAACAGAACATGTCTGAAATATGTCAATTAATGCATCGAATCTAATCAGAATTCACACATTTACATAATTGGACTCAAATTTTACAGCTGGTTTATGTCACAATAGACCTTTTAACAGACACTGTCACTTAATTTCAACCACAAACGAGTGAAAATCTGATTATTTCAGGACAGAATTAATATCACAACAAGCCTAAAAGAGTATTTAACACCAGGTTTGCGATATGAGAAACTGGATGGTGAAACATTTTCATATTCAGCTCTCTTTAGGATCACAATAGACCGGACAAAATACACCTCCACTGTCCACTACAGGTAAAAATAATGTATTTCTGCCACCATAACAAACAAACGCAGTGAGAGTCTTAAGACATATTACCATGTTAGGTCTTTTAAGTTGAAAAATGTGTTTAAATGTTGAAATTAAGCTCAGATTTTAAGGTCTAATGAAGTTGATTTGTGGTTTCCTGGTATTGTATTGTCATTTTAAGCTCAAATAAGTCCATTCCTGTTTTATTTGGAAGCACAATCACAGCCACAGAAAGCAAACACAGCCACAGAAAGCCCTGAAAGCAGCATGTCAGCTGTTGAAATCAAACAAACCCACACCCCTCATTCACATTTCAGGTCAGCTCACCTTGATCCTGCAGCTTTTTTCACTCATTCAGCTCATCCAGAGTGAAACGTAAGGCACCAAAAGAAAAAAAAAACAAAAAAAAAAACACAGGGGGGGAGAGAAGAAATGTAGAGACACAGCGACAGAAAGGCCACAACCTTACATCTCTGTTTTCCGGCTGCAGAGGAGATTATTCCCTCCCCCGGTTTTCAAAGCCACCACCACCATGCGAGCGTGTGGCGGTGGAGGAAGCCGGTTTCCTGAGAGCAGGGCTAGAAGAGAAGGCCCGTCCTTGGGCATGTGCATTGTGTGTGTGTGTCTGTGGTGTCTGCAGAGGCTGCCATGTCTCCCATTGTTCCAGGGCGAACCAGTGAGTGAGAGAGTGAGGGAGTGAGTGAGGCTTCCTACCCCGATAGACCCTGCCTACTACAACAGCTGTGGACCAGCCCCCACCTCCCTGCCTCTCCTTCTCCCACTCCCCTCCTCCTGCTACTACTCCTGCCTCTCTGCTGCTGCTGCCACTGCTGCTCCTGCCGCCGCTGCTGCCGGTGCTAAACATTAACCCCGCAGCTGCCGGCTCAGGCCGTAAAGAGGTGGAGAGAGAGAGAGAGGGGAGGAGGGGAGGAGGGGGTTGTGTTTCAAAAAGAGAAAGAGCCCACCATGCAGCGGACAAAGGAAGGTAACAGAGACAGAGAGAGGATTTCCGACAGCCCTCAGCTCCGCTCGCTCACAGACTGTTCAGGCAGTGGCCTAGAAATAAAACAGGCTCTGGTGCTAAGAGGATTGTCTTTCTCAATCACAGCCGTAAGAAGTGTTGGACTCAGGCCTGGAAGAAGAAGAGCAGGCTCAGGAAAAAAAAAAAAAAAAAAAGAGAAGTGACTGGAGAGCAGGTTTCATTCAGAACAAACCACATGAAGAAGCTACAACAAACCATCATCATTCTTCTTACAGGGTTTCAGCCAATCACATTCAAGAATTTTCAACAGGGCTGAACAATTTAAAAAAATAATCAAATTGCGATTATTGTTTCCAATATTGCAATCATGATTTTTTTGGGCGATTATTTCTTGTTTCCCATCTTATATGTTTTCAAACAAACTCATCGTAGAACATGAACAGTTACATTAATCACAGCACAACAACATCAACAACCCACTACCACGACAACTGGGACTGAGTTTTTTCGATTTTAGTCATTTTTGATACGTTTGCAACATTTTTCAGGTTCACTCCCAAATTTCTTCACTTTTTTTTGGCTTTTTGTCCATTTTTGAAATGATTCACTCTTTTATTCGCCGCTTTTGGACCATTTTTTGCGACAAACTGACAATTTTCCAAATGTGCTCCCAACTTTCTTGCCATTTCTGTTGACTTTTGCCATGTTTTACCATTTTTCGTCACTTCTTTAATCATATTTGCTACTTTCTTACAGTTTCCTCCAAATTTTCCTTATTAATTTAGGTTTTTTTATGTCCATTTTGGTCATTTTTCTTCCTTTTTTGCCACTTTTGGACCCTTTTTTGATACATTCTCACTGTTTTCCACGTTCATCCCAATTTTCTTGACATTTTTTGTTGTTTGTGCCAATTTTTGTCACTTTTTAAAATTTATACCATTTTTGCTACTTTCTGAATTTTTGAAAGTTTACTCCAAAAAAATCTTGCAAATATTTGTTGCTTTTTGCAGATGTTGTAAAAAAAGAAAAAGTAATCTGCCTCTTGAAAATGAAAATTTCAGATTCTTTTTGACATTTATAAAGCAAACTCTTTGCTTCTTATTGCTTCTCAAAAGTGGTTTAGTGTGTCTGACTTTGCAAACAGGATTTTTTAAAGGTTCTGGTAAAAAAAAAAAAAGAAAAGTATGATCATAATGTGAGATCTGTGGGAGATCAAAGTTGCTGTTTTACATAATTTGACGGTTACAAGACAAATCAATCACTCACAGATCATTATCTGAGCCCTGGGGTGATATGTTAATTATTTTATCAATAAATTGATTAATTTTCTCGGCTGCAAACGCTCTGGTGAAAATGGTTTCAACAGAATATTTTCATAGATGTGAAGCTGATTATAAAAGGGTTAAAAGTTTACGACCAAACTTTTCATCCTCTGGAATAAAAGTCAAACACGACTTATCGAAACATCTTGTTTGTGTGATCAGCGGCTCAAAAACCAAACACATCCAGTTTACGCTCCAACAAAACAAAGAAACTCTTCCAATCTTCCTCTTTGTGAAGCTGGAACGAGAGATAATCTGATATTTGTGGGTCAGGGAGAATCTAAATATTTACTCGTTCATAGAAAGTGGAGGATTTTCCCTGAATGAGTGTTACGGCGTGTTTCCACATCTCCATGTCGTGTCTGAACCGGTCAGCAGTGTTTTTGTTTTCTCCTCTTCGGCTGCGTGTCTCAGAGCGGCTCATCTCTGCAGGTTTTCACCCCGAGTGACTCATCTGCTCTTCTAGTTAATGAAGCCACATCATCCTCATCGCCCCCAGACATACCAGACACATGAACTGATGACAAACTGAGCCAGCGCCAAGGCAACGACAACAGGAGGAAGAAAACACCCGCTTCATGGCTCGAACGTGGGAAAGAAACACAATAACAGAAATAACAGGAGGAAAAACATCCCTGCAGAACTCCTCTAACTCACGCAGATCTATATAAACTCAAACTCTGGATCTCTGAGATGAGATTTATACTCATGTTTCATAGTTTCAAGACTTTGTTTTTTACTCTTATTTATATTCTGGACTTCTAATTGAAAAACATTCAAAGTTTGCAACATTTTCAATTCACCATTAAGAGAAAAAAGTATCATAAATCATCATATAAATACAGAATTGCCTCTTAAAAGTCAGTTCTGCATTCCGTCTCTGCCTGTTGACACTGTGGCAAAATGTTGGAAACAGCAGAAGAGAATCCTTCTGATTGGTAGAAATGTTTTGACTGTGCGTATGTTTGGTTTTTTTCGTTTTGTCTTGTTTTGTTTTATTTTCTTTTATGTTTCTTTTAGATCTGGTTGCATAATAATATCCTCTTGGAATCCTTATAGTTTTGCCATTGTCTTTGAGGTGTGATACCGCTTAACATATTTTGAATTCGGACACTATGCAATTGATTTTTTGAACATGTAACCATTGTGTTTATATGTGTTGAAAAATGTACTTGAAAACGTAATAAATAAATCATAAACAAAAAAAAAAAAAGAAATGTTTTGACTACTCATGATTGCTTTTTGCCCCTTTTGGACTTTTTTTTTTGCTTTGCCCAAAAGTTTCCAAGTTTTTGCCAATTTTCCTGTCAATTTTTTTGCTCTCCACTATTTTTGCCATATATAACTCATTCTTATTGCTTATGGTTGTGGACTTTTCTCACTAATTTTTTCATCTTTTGGACAATTTTTTTGGCTCTATTCAGAAAGTTTCCAAGTTTGTGCCAATTTTCTAGTCAATCTTTTGCTTTCGACCATTTTTGCCACTTAAAACTGATTCTTATTGCTCATTGTTGTGGTAATTTTTCACTCATTTTTGCCTCTTTTGGACATTTTTACCAGAATATATTCCAAGTTTTTTGCCAATTTTCCTGTCAATTTTTTTTTTTTGCTTTCCACCATTTTTGCCATTTACAGCAATTTTTTGTTGCTTACTGTTGTGGTCATATCTCACACCTTTTTTGCCTCTTTTGGACCATTTTTTTGGTTTTTCAAAAAGTTTACAAGTTTTCCCAATTTTCCTGTCATTTTTTTGCCACTTACGGCGAATTTTATTGCTTCCTGTTGCAGCCCTTTATTCATCTTTTTGCCTCTTTTAGACTTTTTTTGGGGGAAAGTTTCCAAGTTTTTTGCCATTTTTCTGGGACTTTTTTTTGCTTTTGCCCACAATTTCCCATAAAACTTATTTTTTTGCTTATTCTTGTAGTCCTTTTTTCCCCTTTTTTTTTGCTACTTTCAGATTATATTCCAAGTCTTTGGCCAATTTTCCTATCAAAGGTTTTTGCTTTCGACCACCACTGTCACTTAAAAATCATTTTTACTGCTCATTCTCGCCACTTATCGCCACTAAGATTTTTCCAATTTTCCTGTCATTATTTTGCCACTTACGGCGAATTTTATTGCTTACTGTTGCGGCCCTTTATTCATCTTTTTGCCTCTTTTAGATTTTTTTGGGGGAAAGTTTCCAAGTTTTTGCCAATTTTCTGGGCCTTTTTTTTGCTTTTGCCCATAATTTCCCATAAAACTTTTTTTTTTGCTCATTCTTGTAGTCCTTTTTTCGCTACTTTCAGATTATATTCCAAGGGTGAATTCCAATTCCTGTCTTAACCCTCAATCTCAAAAACTCCCGTGAAGTGTAAGTGCTGTCCCGATTCTCAGAATGTTAAGGTTGAGGGGTAAGACTGAGGCTGTATCTCCCTCAATACTGAGATTCTCCGACACCACCCTTGGGACTAAGGGACATCCAGAATGCATTGCATATTTTCAGTAAATAAACATGGCGTCCAAAGCGGCAGAGAAGGCGAGCTACAAATTAAGTATTTTCTTTGTTAATGGAGATATAAATATTACGAAAACCATTGTATTATCTTAGTTCAGACCCATTTTATGGCGTCCGGTGCGGACAAGCCATGTTGCTATCGTTTAAGTTAGTAAACGTTACAAAATGGTCTTTTTTCTCCGTGGTAATGTAATTGTTTTATCAAGATAACAGCCTATATAACATGTTTGTGCCGATAATAGTATAAGATGACCGGGCTAATGTCATCTCCTGTAGCCGCAGAGTTATGTAACGATAGTTATAGCTGGTGTTTACCTTTCAATAAACTATGGTTTGCTGTGACAGCTGAATATGTCCGTGATTGTGTTATTTATACAGATATTTTTTTGATAACGCTAACCGAAGGAATAACTGACAGACAGTCCACAACAATTTCACTTGCATTTAAGGGGTGTCCCATTTCTAAGTCACAAGATACTTAACACTTGGTTTTGAGGGCTACTAAGATTGAGGGTTAAGAAAGGAATTGGAATTGGGCCCAAGTCTTTGGCCAATTTTCCTATCAAATGTTTTTGCTTTCGACCACTTCTGTCACTTAAAACTCATTTTTACTGCTCATTTTCGCCACTTTTCACCACTAAGATTTTTTCTCTGACAAAGGTAGTTTTCAACACTGGTAAGAACAACTGCTCTGCTAAAACATAGCAAAGAAACACAATAACAGCAACAACAGGAGGTGGGAAATATCCCTCTGCAGACCTTTTCTAACTCACGCAGATCTATATACGCGCTCATCTGATTTCTTCATCAATTTGACCCCAATCGAGTCGACAAGAGACCTGACCTCAATCGACTTTCCCCCCACAGCACACTTCCTATAGTCAAAATAAAAGGCCTGAGGCTCTGGCATGAATGTCAGGGGTTTGGAGCTATTGTCATTCAGATCTGACCAAAAACAGTCTAGCCAGTTTGGCCGCTCTTCAAATGTCCCAGATTCACAGCAGAGTTAAAACTTCTGAGTCTGAGCAGCAGCGAGGAATCGATGTGAAAAACAAACAAAGAGATAAATTCAATCTGGAAAATCAGGGGGAATCCCGAAATCGAATGAGCTGAGAGAAAAGCCGCACAGGTCAGCAGAAATAAACCACAACAGAGAAAAGAGAGAAAGAGAGAAAGACACAGAGAGGCTGAGACGCTGAGCTCCACATCAAAAATCACACAGATCAAAGAGCTCAGTCCACTCAGAGTTTATCCTCTTATTACTCAACACATATGGACCAGTCTGTCCACACGCCAGGCCTCTAATCTGAGTCCCAAACTCTGAATCACACCTCAAACATCACTGATTCCAGCCGAACGTCACAAAAGTGCTTTAATAAAGAAAAGAACAGAAGCAGATTTTGGTTAATACAGAAGAAGAGTAAGTGGGGGGAGGACTCCAAAAGCTATTTCTTCTTCCTGCCTCTTTCTCAGACACATGAAATGTCTTATTCAGAATTTGTAAGCCATTATGGTATTTTATACCCTCGAATTAACTTGTTTTTGTTCATTTTTTTTTTTTTTTAGATATTTTTTGGGCTTTTCTGCCTTTAATCGGATAGGGGAGGACAGTGGATAGAGCAGGAGAGGGGGAGAGAGTGGGGAATGACATGCAGGAAACAGGCCACAGTCGGGAATCGAACCCGGGCCACCCGCTCGAGGGCGAACCTCATGGTGCGCGGCCATATCAACTCGGCCATCTGCGCCACTTTTGTTCATTTTTTAATCTATTTTTTTTGTCTGAAATAAACTGAACAGACAACATCAGCTGTCCGAAAATATTCAAGGCTGAAAACTTTTCATCAATCTGGATTTTTTTCAGTGCAAAGAAACATAAAAAGGTAACTTCACTAAAAGTAAACAAACTCTGGCTCAAATTTACTGTAACGCAAGGGGAAACAATTAAAAATCTTACTCAAAACTCGGAATTAAAAAAAAATTGACACAAATTTCAGAGTTCTGAGAAAAACTTCAATAGTCAGAAATTTGGGAATTTGAAGAAAAAATTAAAATATTTACTTGAATTCAGAAAACAGAAAAAAACAAATTAAAAAAATCCTTCTTTTATTTAGAAATTTTGAGAAATTATCTAAATTGTGACTTAAAGAGCATATTGCAGGTAAAAAAAAAATTGGATAAACACTTGATATGGTCTGAAAGTAGTAGTAGAATAAGTCAAACACTGATTTTTTTTAATTAATCGTGACAAAAAGGCACAAATTTAGAGGATGAAGTAGCTATTTTCAGTGTCCCTGTTCAAAAAGCTACTTCAACCTTCGCCGCGTCATTTGACGTCATCCAGGGGACGAGCGTTCTCCACCTCCGCTCTGATCCAATGTGTTTGATAGGAGATAGTGAGTGAGAGCGGGGCTTTCGAGTCGTGTTTTTACAAGTTTTTTTATTTGATTTGATCGTTTATTGGGATGGTTCAATGATGCATTCTTACGCTGGATGCAAAAATAGCGACTTAGCAGGAAATCGAGTCGATCTTTTCTCCAAAAGGAGGAAAGAGTCAGCTTCCATGCTCAGGTTCGTTTTGTGCAGCTGAAGAAACGGGACTTTATCTCTACATCGGTCACTGAAAAGCGATCGTTTGTGGTGACAGGGAGACTGTGTTCCTGGTTTTATGGTGGAGTTCAGGATCAGATACTGGAGCCAGGACCAGGTGAGATGATGGAGGTGAAGCCGCAGACAGTGACAGGTTCAGCAGCAGCCACAGCCCGGCTCCAGGTGTCAGATGTAAACAAGGATTTATCAGAGATTCATCCCGACAGAAACGTCATCTGAGCACTGTAAGTCTCGATTTATTTATTTTACGTCCCTGGATTAGTGGATATACGAATTTTAAAGGGTAGAAAAAGTGTTTGTTGAATACACGATATCGCCGAAGCCGGTGCTGCGTCTCTTTTCTCACACTCGCGGAAAACCGTAGTTCAGATTTGGCGGTTTTACAAGTTTTACTCTTCCAACGGACTGATTTGTGATCGGCACCAAACGCAGTACAGACTTTTTAAGTTACTGTTTCTGAGTTTAAACTTTAAATATGCTGATGTGAACAGCATCAGGCTCCATGTCTGTAGCTAACGCCGTCACTCACCAGGACTCTCTCTCTTCTCCTCTGGTCCTCCTCACTCCTCAGCTCCCTGCTCTCCTTTACCCATAATTCCTCCTCATCCTGCCCTGTTCCTGCTCTTCATTTTGTCTAAAAGTCCCATCATTTTAATCCTGAGGACCCTCATATGTATAGAAATGCAGATTTACTCCTCTTCATTGACAGTAGTGTCAGTCTGATCCATGTTCACGTTAAACTGAGGAGTTTTCAGCAGTTTCTCCCCTTGATGACGTAACAGCACGATGCCGGTTTTTAATGCGGAAGTTAAAAAAAGCGAACTAAAACATCTCCAGCAAACTCTGTGGTTCACTAATTTCAAAAATTCCTTCGGAACGTTGTTTTTGGGCATCTTTCCTATGATTTTAGTCAAAGTTGTGTTTAACCTGCAATATGCTCTTTAAACTCGAGAATTCTGAGAAGAAAAAAATAAACGTCTCACTTGAATTTCTAAAATCAGAAAAACTCCCGATTCAAACTTAAAATTTGAAAGACTTGGAAAAACTTTAACTAACTGGGATTTCAGAATTCAGTGAAAAAAAAAGAAAGCTGACTTAGTTTTGAGTTAAAGTTGAAATCTGAGTTAAAGGGACATTCTCAATTAAATGTTCAAATTCTATGTGCAGAAAAAACTCAAAGGTCAAATTTTGGAATCCTGAGAAAACTCCAAAACTGTGACTTAAAATTCTAAGATTGTTTGCAAAGAGAAAATTCGGACTAAAGTTTGAAGACTGAGGAAAAATTGAAACTCTGGCATAAATTCCAGATTTCTGAGAAAGTTCAAATTCTAACTTTAAATTTGGAAAAATTTAACAAAATAGAATTTTTGAATTCTATGGAACAAAAGGAAAGTTGACCGAAGCTTCAGACTTCTGAGAGAAAAAGAAAGCGAAAATTTTACTTTAATTTCTGAATTCTGAGAGAATTTTTTTTAAATTAAATGTAAAATTCTGTGATACTTTTAAAATCGCAACTTAAACTTCATGATTCAGGATAAATAGAAATAAATTCTGACTTAAAATTTGGAAGACTTGGAAAACAAAAAAAATCTGACTGTAATCTCTGAATTCTGAGAAAAAATAACATTCTTGCTTCAATTTCTGAAATCTTAAAGTTAGTGAATTTTCCCCTTGAATATGGACATTTTGGGGTTAAAAAAATGTTTTTAATTACAACAAAAAATTCTTGATTAAATTTTGGAATTGCGAAAAAAAATTCTGATGTAAATTTCTGAATCCATGGAAATAAACTAAATTGTAACTTAAAATTCAGGACGCGATTTTCTTGTCATCCTTGCTTTTGACCACTTTTGCCACATAAAACTTATTTCTTGCCTCTTTTTTTTCCACTTTTTCCCTCTTTTGGACCATTTTCCCAACATTTTTTTGCCAAATTTTCTTGCTATGGTCATTTCTGCCACTTAAATCTCATTTTTATTGCCTCTACTTGTGGTAATTCTTCACTCTTTTTATCCTCTTTTGAACCATGTTTGACTTCTTTCCCAATATTTTCCCAGGTTTTTTTGCTAAATTTTCTTGCTTTTTTCTGTTTCGCCACAAGATTTTTTCTCTTACAAAGTCAATTTTCAAAAATCCGTCTCTTAGGTTTAGTAACACTGGTGAAGAGCAGAAAACATCAACTGCAAAACTATCTTATCTGTTATTCTGAGATTAAAGAAATATTGTTTGCGATTAGAATTTTGCAGCATTTTGTCTAAATTTTTCCCAGTTTTTATGCTTCCACAACATTTTGATGTCATTCAGTGATCTCACACAGCTCTAAGAAACACAGACATGAATTTGTTCATTATTTGTGGTTAAAAAAATATGTTGGGGTTTAGCTGCTGCTAAATGAATGTAAACTGTTTGTTTTGTGTTATTAGCCGTTAGCCGCGGCTAACAGCCTTTAGCTCACTAACGTAACTGAAACGTGTTTTTTTTTTTTTTTCAAAGATGCAGACTGAAGCAGAAAGGAGTCGACCTGCAGCTAAACCTAAGAAATTACAGACAACTAGACCACTTCTGTTTGAAAAACAGTGAAACTATGATGCCAAGTTTCCTGAAGCTTAAAAAATAAACAGATCTGTGGCAGAAAAGATCTGTGAGGATCACGTGATGTTCAATTTAACTGGTAGTTTTTTACTTTTATAGTTTAATACCTCAAATTATTAATCTAATTGTTGTTTCTTTTGTGTGTTTTTACCTCAGACAACCAAAAATGTTGTAATTGTGGCAATTTTGTTCTTTGAAGTTTTTTTTGCTGGTGCTAAATTTAGATTTTGTAAACATTTGCAAGTTAAAAGAGTAAAACCTCAGTAGAACAGTGTGAAATGTGTTATAACTTGTATTTATAAATACTTACTTCTTATTAATGCAATCAGTGAAAACGTGATTGCCTTGTTTTTTAAACTTCTGATTGTTTTATTATTTTATTGAATTGATTATTTATGTGGGGTTCTGTTTTTCATGTTAATAAAATGTATTTTATGCCTTTTTAATTATTTGTCATTTTCTATTCTGTAGTATTGAAAATGATATCGAGTATCGAATATTTTCCTGAGTATCGGTATCGAGTTTGAAATTTCAGTATCGTGACAACCCTAGTCTCTGCCTGAGCAGACGTCGCTGGGCTCAGACAGATTAAACTCCTGGTTTCAGCTGAAGGATGAATGAAAGCTTGTCAGAGCGAACTGTCAAACCTCTGCAGCCTCAGATCTCTGCAGGGATGAACGACACGTTCAGGGACTCGTTCGCCTTCTAAGAGGGTCAAAGGCTGAACAGGCCGTCATGACCTGAATGAGAGCCGGTCACATGGTTTTCCCCCGGAGCGAACACAAGGGAGCGAGGAGGACTCTCTGCGTATAAAAGACCTATTGTCGGCCTCTGTGACATCCACTCTGCCCCTGAAGAGCTGCTCTCCTCTAACTGCTCTGAAAACTCAGAGTAATGTGGACATAAAGAGAGCCGCACCAAACAATGTGGAGGAGCAATAAAAGCTAATGGAGGGAAGAAACTCGCCCGGGAGAAACTGGCTCGCTCGCTCCTGCAGGCCGATCACACGCCAGGTCACATGACTGCGTTTTTGAATTCAATGCAAACATCATGTAAAGCAGCACAGGTCACACTGGCGGCTGACACCTCTTTGACAAACAAGCAATTTACACACAGGTCCTGATTACATAAGGTGACAGGAAATGATCCAGCAACACCCGGAAAACAAAGAACCGGATCATCCAGAGGAGCGAGGATTAACACTTACTGAATAAACCAATCAGCTGAGAATTAAAGGTCCTAGATTCCTCTTAACTAAGTGCTAAGTTTTGTTTCTGCTTTGGTACAACTTTACTCTGAAAATCAAAACAAACCCATGAAATTGTTTAAGGTTTGTTTTATTTGGTGGACTTTTTCTGGTATATCGTAAACAAAGGGCATCAAAAACAAATGCCGGAACTTCATGACGGTCGTGTTTTTAAAGGGACAGTGAGGACTTTCTACATGATCTTGAAAAAGTCTCATCTCAAGAAATTTGCCTGGTCATAATCCACACTTTCAAATGAAATTATCAGCACTAAAAGAGGTTATTTCTAAATGCTTTACGATCAGGTTGGACTGGACCAGATTGATTTACGGAAAGTCAAAGTCTCTATAACAACAAAGTTTAGCAATGAGAAGAGAGATCTGTGTTTTTCTCTGCTGAAAACGACTTCTGTGATTTATTTAACAGTCATGGTGGAAACAGGAGCTGGACTGTTCGACAGAAAAAGGACAGAGGCACAGAAAAAAGCTAAACAGGAGAGTGATAGAGCACAGGCTAAAGGCGAAAACACAGGCTGAAGCTGTCCACATGCAGAAGTTATTCTGCAGTGATCTGTTCAAACCTGAGAGTCTATCAATAAAGTGAAGAGCCAGGTTATGTTTGCTCTGCTTAGTGAGGTTGGAGTTGGTAGATGAGCCCTGGTAGGACACAACCAAGCGGCAACCTCTGGTCTGAAAAAATGAGACAACACGGAAGTGCTAAAAAGCTGCTGTTCCTCGAGTGACCGCTTGAGGCTGGCTCTGGAAGTACCGCAAGTCACGTACAAACGAACGCAAAAAAGGCGTTTTCAGAGCCGAAATTAGCGTATTTGAAACCTGGTACAGACTCTGTCTATTGTCAGGATCACTCATTTCGCTAACGGCACACACTGTGAGGGGGGTGAAGTTTTTGTAACTCAGCCGTTTGGAAGATATTAAAATCGAGAGCTTGCCCAATCAGAGCCACAGCTCAGATCATGGGACTGACAGGCGCCCAATCGCTGTGAGTTTGGGCACTCGTCACTTATCCCAATTCCAATATGGTCTCACCCAGCTACTGTAACAGACGGGTGACGTCACAGAAACTACCTCCATGTTTTATACAGTCTATGGATAGAACCAGGATTCACTAACGTACAGTCATGTCTCAGAGCACCAGGCTGTTAGAAGAGCTAAATGTAGCCAGTTACTAAACTATGCAACAAACTTATAAAGTTTGATTGTTGTCACGAGTCTGCGCAGTAGAGAATTTCCAGTGGAGCCAAGTAAAAAAGAGAAATAAAAATATTTATTTCTTCTTCTTCAGAAGGTTTAGTCTCCTTTTGGCTCTTTCCTGAAGTTTCTTATATCCCCGATAAAAACTATTCACGAATGGCAGCTGTCAACTATCGTAAAACGAAACTTATATCGCGGTTTTTAACGTCCAATAACTAATGAGAAACCAACTTCTCAGAAAAAAAAACACCTGAACACCATGCAGCCAGATGACATCATCATACTACCTTAGTGTAAAGATGATAGAAACGTTTCTACGAGGTATCGTAATTTTTTAAAGTTTCCCCGGCTCATATCTGGAATAAAAGGGGGAGGCGGGGCTTATGACCTATACTGCAGCCAGACACCAAGGGGCGGGGCATCTGCTGGAGGCTTCAGTTAGAGCCGAACGTCGTTACGTCCACTCATTATACAGTCTATGGGATTCACTAACGTACAGACATGTCTCAGAGCACCAGGCTGTTAGAAGAGCTAAATGTAGCCAGTTACTAAACTATGCAACAAACTTATAAAGTTTGATTGTTGTCACGTTTCAAACCACAGCGCTACGTTACTGTTGATACATACATTACCTCATTGCATTGTACCTGGTAAAAGTTGTCTTGAACAATGAAAAGTAGAATCAAAAAGACGATCTGATCTCCATTCATCCTTCAAAACAAATACATGAGTTACGACAGTTTGTAATCCTCTTGAAACAGATACTCCTCACAGTCACTTTTAAGACCACAACTCCCAAGATCCCTCACTACTTCTGCATCTCATGACATCACCAAGTCACAACGTCCAATCAAAAGAACCAAACCCTCACCAAAATAAAAGGAGCAGATGCAGAAGTGTCAAAAACAGCAGTTCCTTAAATGTCCACTTGAGGCTGGCCCGGACATTCTGTAAACTTCATACACATCCATTCAAAAAAAGCAAAACTAAACATGTTTACAGCCTGGATAAAAAAAGACTGCAGTTATTGTTTGATTTAGAGGAACTCAGAAAGAAAAATGATATGAAGTGACTGTTCTTTATTTTACATGCTTCATTTATGAAATTCAAAAACTCTGACGTTCAATTTTTTTACCTTTAAAAATTTATTTAAAAAAAGATGTTCAAAAAAATCTAGGTGAAGTACATTAGTTTCTTGTGTTTCGTTTTTAAACACTGAAACTGAACACATTTCTAAAGTTTTCAATTAAAATCAAAATGTTTTCTGTCTTAAACTAATACAAATTATGGATAATAGTTATTTAAAATGTTCAAAATTTAATGAAAAATAATTCATGTTTCCTCAATATTCTTGATGTATGTCACGTTGAAAAGGTCACTTACGGTTATTTGAGTCACTTTTGAGAGTAGAAAAACATAATTAATAAGGTTTAAACTGTTAATTTGAGGAATTTATGATTCTTTCTTACACTTTGTTACTACGATAATGATGTATTTGGTTTTGGGTCAAGCATTCTTCAAATGTTTTCTGAGAAATGTTGAGTTTTCCTGTTTTTTTTTTTTAGGTATTTTCCGGACCTGATGCTTCTTTTAAAGCAGTAACTATTACCCAGAACGATCAATACTCTCAGGCAGAGGTAGTAAAGATAGAGAAAGCAGCGGCCTGTCAGCAGATGGTCCAACATTACCGTTTTTTTTGGTCAGATGGCTGCAGCGAGGGAACGGTCCGAGAACGTCTGAATGAAAGTTGTAAATCAGACTCTGGGGGCACAAACCTCCCATTGAGGGGGCGACACTTTAATGGGCGGTAATGTGCACGTTTGAGGATCCACCTTCTAGAAACGTGACACTGCAGCGCCCGAGGAGATGACGCTTTGTTTTCATTTGCATGAAGCTTTGGTTTGAACAGAACATTTTCCACAACATACAGTTCATCACTTCATCTGAGAAAATCATCAGCGCAGAGCAGAGTAGGGCTGAGGGATTTTAGAAAAAGATCTAATTGGGATTTTTCTGGCAGATGTTGGGATTTCAATTCAATTCATAATTTTCTTCACATCAAGCTTCAGTGAAGTTTTCACAATGTACAGAAACATTTACAAACTTGACAGAAAATAACATCAAACCATTGAAACATCAAAAGCTTTTCCTCTAATTTTAGGATGAAAACTGAAGGTAGGAATTGTTTCTAACTCTCAGATAAATGCTCAATATTTTAATATTTTATAAAAAGTGGAAAATTTGAGAAGTAAAGACAAAATTCTGAGAAAAAAAGTCAAAATTTTGAGATAAGAGTCCAATTTTAAGAAATCAATTTAACATTAGGTAAAATAAAGAAGTCTAAACTTTCACTTTTAAGGTCAAAATTTTGAGATAAAGACAAAAGTCTAAGGCAGTGTTTCCCAACCTGTGGTCCATGGTCCCCTGGTGGGCCGCGGAGGTATTGCAAGTGGGCCGCCAAATCATTTCCAAAATAGTCTAAAATTTCATGAAGGGTAATTGTATAAAGATACAAATATACAGAATAATGTTTAAAACAGTGGTTCCCAACCTTTTCCTATTCAGGGCCCACTTTTAAGTCTCAAAAATTTCCGCGGCCCACATCCGACCCTGGAAGTACTGATTCTGTAACAACTGGTTAAAATGTGTGATGGTGATTAAATTTTTAGATTATACAACATTTGTTTAATTACATTTTGTGTTTCATTGCATTTTTTAATTAAACTTCAGACCTTTGAAATTTGGGGTCATGTTACATGTTGGGCTTTAACATGCTTTCTAAAAGGACTTTTCTTATTAACAAATGTTTGAACATGTTTAATATCCTTTAAGCTTTAACATTTAAACATTATTCTGTATATTTGTCTCTTTGTACAATTACCCTTCATTAAATTTCAGACTATTTTGGAAATGATTTGGCGGCCCACTTGCAATACCTCCGCGGCCCACCAGGGGGCCATGGACCACAGGTTGGGAAACACTGCTTTAAAATGTTAAAACTGATGTTTCATGGTTTGATGTAATTCTCTGCCCGACATTGGGAAAACTTCACTAAAGCTTGATTTAAATAAAATTGTAAACTAAACTGGGATCACAATATCTGCCAGAAAAATCGCAATTAGATCTTTTTCTAAAATTGTTCAGTCCAAGTGCAGAGGAAACGATCTGTGCAGCCAGAGGTGACTTTTCTTTCATCTTATTCTCATTCCAGAGCCACAGTCACCTTATTAAATTCCTCTCAGGAACGAGGACTCAAAGCATGCCGCTCCGTCCATTCCTGCAATCATAAAAGCCCCGTAATGAAAACCATTTGTCGCAGCTTTCATACTTTAAGGAGAGAGAGAGAGAGAGAGAGAGAGAGAGGTGGTGTCCCTGCCAACCAGACGCTCGGCCCTACATCCAGACGGCCCGCCATTCGTCCCGCGTTTCCCCGTGTGTCAGCAAACGTCTGTAATACCTGATCCTCTGTGAGTCATATTCGCACCGAACTGCTGAACCCTGACATGCCTGGAAAATATGTGCAGGCAGAACAAGACGAGCCGGAGAGGCCAGAGCAGCAAATCCAGGTCATACGCAGCGATTATGTCCGGTCCATAGAGCTGCTGCAAGAGCGCCGGCCAACTACGAAACAAAAGACAAACAAAAACAAAAGACGCCGCCGTCACGAACAAGAGGGTGAACCAGCAAACTTTGGGCTTCGGACGAGAAACAGGCCGAGAGGTTTGGGGCCACGGAGAGGGTGACATGTTTGACTGTTGGGTGAAATATCTCATCAACTTTTATGCAACTTCAAACTTGTCTTTGAGGTGAGCTTAGAAAGTTCACGTGTGAGTCGCTTTGTTTGCAAGTGACTAAAATGAAACATATTAGATGCTTCTTGATAATTAAGTGGAGAACAAAAAAGGACACAGAGGGAAAAAACATCAAACTGAGCAGCAAGTGTGAATAAAGATGCTGGACAATTTGGGGGTCAGAACTCCTGAAATGTTAAAGAAAATTTTCAGGACATTTCCATCCAAATCTCTGGAGTCCTGGAGTCCTTGTTATTCTAAGACTCTGAGATTAAAGTCAAAATTTCTACTTTTCCATAAAGATTCTTGAACTCTTGGGCCAAAGTTCATATCTGGTTTCTTTCAGGGTTCTCTGATATTGAGTAGAAAAAAGTCAAAATTTCAACCTTCCCCTCATTAATCCAGATTTCTGAGATTGAAGTAAAAGTTCTGACTTTTTTCCAAGGCATTCTACACAACACTACCTGGCCAAAAAAAGTCACCACCTGGATTTAACCAAGCAAATAGGTACGAGCCTCCTTTTGGATAATTACTGCATGGGCGATTATCTTTCAGCTGGCAACAAGTTATTTAACCCCAACTGGTGCAATGAGTTGCTTCTCATTTCCTAAACAACCATGTGGAAAGACACATCCTGTGGTCGTGGGAAAGATGTTAGTCTGTTGAAGAAGGGTCAAATCATTGGCATCAAGCAGAGAAAACATCTAAGGAGATTGATGCAGAAACGACTAAAATTGGGTTCAGAACTGTCCAACGCTTTATTAAAAACTGGAAGGATGGTGGAGAACCATCGTCTTCCAGGAAGAAATGTGTCCGGAAAAAAATCCTGAATGATGGTGATCGGCGATCACTTAAACGTGTGGTGAGATCAAATGGAAGAAAAACAACAGTAGAACTCAGGGCTATGTTTAATAGTGAAAGTAAGAACATTTCCACACGCACAATGAGAAGGGGACTCAAGGGATTGGGACTGAACAGCTGTGTAGCTTTAAGAAAACCACTAATCAGTGAGGCTAACTGGAAAAAAAGGCTTCGATTTGTTAGGGAGCATAAAGATTGGACTGTGGAGGAATGGAAGAAGGTCATGTGGTCTGATGAGTCCAGATTTACCCTGTTCCAGAGTGATGGGCGCATCAGGGTAAGAAGAGAGGCAGGTGAAGTGATGCACCCATCATGCCAAGTGCCTACTGTACGAGCCTGTGGGGGCAGTGTTATGATCTGGGGTTGCTGCAGTTGCTCAGGTTCAGCAACAGTATGTGCTCAAAGAATGAGGTCAGCTGACGACCTGAAGATACTGCAACTTTCCAAAGGTGGAAAACTCTTCGTTATTGCGTCTTCTTGGGATCAAGTTTTGTTCTTTTTTCCCCTCTATTGGACCATTTCTTGCTACTTGTAGAAATTGTCCAAGTTTTTACCAATCTTCCTGCCAAATTTTCTTTCTTTTGTACATTTTTGCCACTTCAAACTCATTCTTATAGCTTCTTCTTGTAGTCATTTTTCACTTTTTTTCCTATTTTGGACCATTTTTTGCTTCTTCAAGAAAATTTTCCAAGTTTTAATGCCTCAATGCCTTTTTTATTTTTTTGCTTTTGATCATTTTTGTCACTTAAATACATTTTTATTGCTTCTTCTTTAATCATTTTTGACTCTTTTTTTTAATCCTCTTTTTGACAATTTTTTGCCACTTTCCCAATGTCTCCCAAGTTGTTTGCCCAATTTTCTTGTTTTTATCCATTTCTGGCACTTAAATCAGATTTTTATTGCTTCTTCTTGTGGTAATTTTTCACATTTTTCCCTTCTTTTGGACCATTTTCCCCATATTTTCCTGCTTTTTGCCAAATTTTCTTGCTTTGGCCATTTCTGCCACTTAAATCTGATTTTTATTGCTCAAGGTAATTTTTCACTCTTTTTATCCTCTTTTGAACCATGTTTGGCTTCTTTCCCAATATTTTCCCAGTTTTTTTGCCAAATTGTCTTGCTTTTGTCTGTTTTGCCACTTCAAACTAATTTTTATTGCTGCGTCTTGTGATCATTTTCCACTCTTTTTCACCTTGGACTTTGCCATTTTTGCCAAATTCACTGCTTCGATTGGTTTCTTCGAACAAAGAGTTTTCAACATTTTGTCTTTTAGGTTGAGTAACACTGGTGAAGAGCAGAAAACATCGACTGAGGTTAAAGAAGCATTGAACTGTCTGTGATTAGAATATTTCAGAAAGTTGTTGTTTGGGTCAATGACGTGACGTCCCTTTTTTTGTGTCTGAGTGCAATATTTCCTTCCATCATGAATTGAATATTTCATCACATGTATTTCTTTATTCTATGAAACCTGTGTTATTTGAACACATCTTTAAACTATTAAAATATAACATGTTTTTTTGTTTTGGTTCCTCAAACCCCCAAAATGTCAGGTGGTGCAACCGTCCTGACAAGTATCCACAGTAATTAAACTCTAAAAATTGAATGTCAGTTATTGTAAATGGAAATTAAAAATACAGTGGCATTATTTTATGCTTGAACCTTTTTAAATAAAACATTCTTTGCAAATAAAAAGAATTTTAAAGCTGTTGAGAAATGTAAAAAACTTTTGTCCCGTAATTTTCACCTTGTCAAATGTCAGGGTGGTGCAACCGTAACATTAGACTTTTATTTTAAAGTGAAGAGAATAAAACAGGAAACAGGANATTATTTATCTTATTCACAAATAAAAGAAATGAAACACACAAAATGAAAATGTATGAGTCACTACAGACACTTGAGAGATACTTGCCAATAATTTCACACAGAAAAAATAACAGGAACATATAAATATATTTTCATATATTTGGTTGCGCCACCTGACATTTTTGGGTGCTCAAATTAAAAATACTAAAAAATAATGAACCTAAAATCTTTGAAATGTTGGTCAACTACTGAAATCTGTTAGAAAACATAATTCTTTACTCAGAAATATGTTTTTTATCCATTTTCAAAGAACTTTTTAAAAATAAGTTTTTAGACCCTCTTTTTGTCATTGACCCATTTATTACCCATCAGAAAAAATAAACAGACACTAAACACAGGAAGAAGAACCAGATCTTGGAAGTAATTGTTGTTATGAAGCCGTTTCCCTGACGACTGAAGGCGTTTATAGAACAATGACACCAGACAGAAGAAGGTCTGGAGAACGAGTGAGTGATTCGGTGACGGGCATCGTCTCCACATCTGGTCACCAGCCGCCGCGGCTTCCACTGAACCAGGACTCAAACTCATCATCCACATCCTCTTCCCAAGGCCGGGCCAAGAGGAAGACCTATAAATGGGTCAGAAATAAAGATAATATGTGGAGGTTTACATGTGGAGATCCGCGGCAAACAATCTGCTCTCCATCACACGCTGACAAACACGACCTCGCAGCTGCCGTGTTGTTTTAGAGGCCTCCAGGTCGGTTTGGAAACAGGAAGCTCATGAGAAACACTGGCTCTCCTGAAAGTCACTAAGCACCTTGTGGGATGGGGGGGGGGGGTTAGGGATTGAACAGCCAGGAGGAGGGAGGGTGTGTGAGGCTCCTCAATAACATCTTTATTTTAAGACAAATGAAAACAAACTTGAGCGCAGCACAAAGGAAGACTGTTGATGCAGGACGGCGTGAAAGACGACCAAACCTCCCTCTGTTCCCCTGATCTTCACGTCTTAACCACTTATCGCGCCCCCGTAACTCACACGTCCTATAGATCGCGCTGTAATCCGTCTTCGGGCCAAACAGGACGTGCTGGGGACCCGGTTTGCTTGAATTGATTAAAGCTGCATTCCACGCCATATTTTCTTTGGCCGCGCTGATGAATTGAATGTTTGTTACAGCTGCAGCAGCTAAAGCAGTGTTTTGCCAACGTGAATGTTTGTATGAGCAGAGATTCCTCTGTAGGGTGGACTTTGAATGAGTCCTCTACACTCGCTGCAGGAGCTCGCTGCCTCGCTCTTTAACATGCTGAGAGGATTCTCCAAGTTCACTCTGTCAAACATATTTCAGGAGACACGTTCGACACAGCAGGCGCCGATACCACGGACACAACGATGTGAAGGTGTACACCCAAAAAACTAAAGTAAAGTTTTTTACAAAGAAGCAAGATTGCACTTGTGATTGCGTTGATTGATTACACGTCCAATTTTGTATTGAAAGAGTCTGATTTCCTGATCCCTAAAGTTTGAGAGTTTTAGTTTTAAGAACTATGAATGCATGATATTGGAGTTTTGGCCGATATTTGACGTAACGATACTGTCCAACTCATTTAGCTGATATTTATATTTTTTCTCAGACCTATTATCAGAGATCATCAACTTTCTTCTGTATCAGAACAAACGTACGGTAATGTGGTGCATACTCTCACCACATTCGTTTGTACTTTTCATTTTATGTGCAAAATAAAACAAATACACTTAATTATGCTAACAGTCTGGAATTGACATCACTATTCCCTGATAATTTTAGTTTCTTATCATTTTGACATTTAATTTGACACATTATCCCAAAATTTGACATATTATCCCAAAATTTTGACATATTATCTCAAAATTTTGACACTTAATTTTGACACATTATTGTAAAAATTTGATAAATTTTTCTCGAAATTTGGTCATGTTACCTCAAAATTCTGACAGTCGCTTAAAACTTTGACACATTGTCTTTAATTTTGGATTCAGTTTCATGAAGTTTTGACACATGATCGCAAAATTTTGACACATTATCCAAAATTTTGACACATTATCTCAAAGTTTGACACATTATCTCAAAGTTTGACTCATTATCTCAAAGTTTGAAACATTATCCCAAAATTTTGACACATTATCTCAAAATTTTGACACATTATCTTTACATTTAAGATTTTCTTAAGATTTTAACCAATTATCTTCAATTTTTGATACAGTTTCTTTAAATTTTGACACATTATCCCAAAATTTTGACAAATTATCTCAAAATTTTGACACATTATTTAAAACATTGACACTTTTTCTCAAAATTTGGACACATAATGGTTTAATTTTTACACATTATTGTAAAAAATGGACAAATATTTCTCAAAATTTGGTCACGTTAACATTAAAATTCTGACAGTTCCTTAAAACTTTGACACATAATCTTTACATTTAAGCTGTTTTCTTAAGATTTTGACCAATTATCTTCATTTTTGATACGGTTTCTTTAAATTTTGACACATTATCTCAACAGTTTGACCAAACATATGCCAAAAAAAGTAAACACTACCAAGTTTTTACTTTTTATTTGCAGTAATTGGCCTCTATAGATAAACCTAATGGGTTAGTAAACTTTATCTTAACATTTTGTTACAGGTTTTTAAAGAAATTATTTTTCATGTTGATGACATTGAGGTTTTTTAAACTCATGAATCAAATAAGAAACATTTTGCATCTTAAGGTTAGGTGGTTGTTTCAGCATTTCTGAAAGCCAAGTTGTATTCATGTATGTTTTTGTTGACGCTGTTTTTTGTGCTGTATCTTGTGTTTAGAGTCAAGTTTTGCTTATTCAAAAGCGAAATTAGGGACATGATGAAAACTGGTTAACATGTAACAACTCATCACTGAATTATTCGTAAAAATCTTTATTTTTGGCTCTGTTTGTGTATTTTGAGCTCCTGGTTGTGACTTTTTCTGCAGCTGATTTTAACATAAGATTCCCAAAGACTGAAGGCTGGAGTGGAGGCGGTGGAGCCCGAAGAGACAATGCAGGCACACTGGGTAATTCCTTTGATCTGAATTTCTGCATTGTGTGTGTGTGTGTGTGTGTGTGTGTGTGTGTGTGTGTAAACAGTGGTGATGATGATCTGTGGGCCCCCTGCTGGGAGCTCTGCTGTGGATCCCTCTCTGTGGGGAACTGATGAATATTTGGGGATGTTAATGCGGCTGCAGAGAGGAACCATGATAGCGTCAGTACCTGCCTGAGTGGGGGGGTGGGGGGCAGCAGGTGATAACGCCTGATCGCTGATAAAGACAGGTCCCAGCCTCGGCCCCGTTTATCTTCAAAGCTTCGTCATTTATGCAGAAGGAAAGTGAGGGAGGGGGTGTGTGGAGAGATAGAGTGGCTGCAGGAGGCTCTGACCCGTCTACACGCCCCCCCATCAAGACTTCAAACCCACTGAGTTATCGCCTCCTCGCTGTAAAACTGGTGGACTGAGTGATATTTCACAGACGTGTTGACCTTGAGACTCTCCAAGGTCTTTGAGCGGCGTTAAACTCACATTGTGCCTCGAGACGCCTGAGTCAGAGTCACATTATTCTCAGAGAGAGAAACAGACGATTGTGTCAGAGAATTCAGCATTTTCTCAAACGTAGCTGTCAGGTCCAAGCTTTTCTGAGAAAAACTGTTCTTTTCAATAGGATTTTTAATCAGCAGATATTTCATTCTAGGCTGTGAGCTGGAAAGAAGAAGAAAAAAAGAGAAAACTAGGGCTGAATGATTTGCAAAAATAATCTAATTGCGATTATTTTTCCGTGTATGACAACTGCAATCTATGTTGCAATTATTGTCAGGTTCCTCATCTTACGCGCTGAACAAACACAAGCAATGAATCACTTGTTACTAAAAAAACATAATTTTCGATACGAAAAACTAAGGCCTTGTTTACACAACTACGTTTCACTCTGAAACGCATGAAAACGTAATGAAAAAAATCTGCGTCTACACAGAAATGCTGAGGGACTGATAATGCTGTAGTACGCATGTCAGGCCTTTAGGTGGCGATATAACTGTAGGAGCTGTATACACAACAACAGTATTGAAGCCGAAGAAGAGGTGAGCCGATCAGCTGGAGCATTGCAGAAATAGTGCAATGAATGTATTTTTTTGGTGGAAAAATATGCATCAGTCGAATGCCCCCCCCACTGCCGTTCACACAACAATGGTTTTTGGCTGAAGTGCAAAAGTATTGTTACGTTTCAGCCTCCTGTTTACATGGAAACAGTGTTTACACCGAAAGCACAAACTTTGAAAACACTATCCAGAGTGGATCATTTTTTGAAAAATGCCGTTTTTACTGTCTCAGTGTAAACACTAAACTGGGAAAACCTGGATACACTGTTCAGCTCTGCACATGCCCAATAAGCCTCCACTGCGCCTGGCACGAACCAAACAACAATAACAACAACAGCGACCTACTGTTTTGTTGTTCTGCTGCTTAATCTACTGACTGACTTCGACCAAAAATGAGGTTCGCGTAAATTCATGCAGGACACAGAAGTCGTACTCCCAGCCGATACCAGCTGACAGGCTGACGTTCGAGTCACACCTCTCCACTTAACCAATCACAGCTCGCTGTCGACCAACAAGGCGGTGTATTTAAACATGTCTACATTCACAACTATTCCTGCTACTGCTATGCACCACACTGCTGCTTGGCTGAAACCAGAGCTGTAACTCCAACTATAAAGTTATTTCCATTTGGCAATAAATGGTTCAAATCTTTGACGAGAGTGTTCCTGCGTAAACATGCATTTATTGGACTATTTCTGCGACTAGAGAAGAAGTTTTTAATATAAACCCCACATGACCCGCTCACCTCTTCTCCAGCCTCATACTGTTCTCGTGTAAACAGCTTCTAAAGATTTTTTTCATTGCGTTTTCCTGCGCCGTCATCCAATGATTAGCAGCAGAAAATGTTGTTTCCTATCTCTGTAGTATAAGATAGTTGGTTTTATGGCGTTATAAAGTAACATTTGTAGTTTTTTGGATTTTCAGCTCTAAAGTCAGAATCAGAAAATAAACCTAAAATGCTCAATGAGAGTCCAGTTTACTGATATCCAACTTCAGACTGTCTAGCCTTCGATTCTTCAACATAAATAAAAGTCGTCAACTTCTCTTGACAGTTAAACAAATAATTGATATTTTCATTACCGGAGTTCTGCTTAATGGTTACTTCCATTACACAAAAATGCTCTACTACCAGGATGTAAATGAGCACAGGCAACAGGCATCAGCTCGAAGCAGGTTTTCAGTATTTTGATGTACAAACTGGAAAAATGTGGCTTATAACCATTGACTGTATATAGAATGCACAGCGTGCTTCCGCCTGTCACCGTTCTACGTTTTTGAAGCCAAAAAAACCTGTTTCTCTAGCCGCCATTGTGCAGCCAGAGTTTGCGCGGTAGAGAATTTCCAGTGGAGCCAAGTAAAAAAAGAGAAATAAAAATATTTATTTCTTCTTCTTCAGAGGGTTTAGTCTCCTTTTGGCTCTTTCCCGAAGTTTCTTATATCCCCGGTACAAACTACTCACGAACGGCAGCTGTCAACTATCGTAAAACGAAACTTATGTCGCGGTTTTTAACGTCCAATAGCTAATGAGAAACTAACTTCTCAGGAAAAAAAACACCTGAACACCATGCAGCCAGATGACATCGTCATACTACCTTAGTGTAAAGATGAGAGAAACGTTTCTACGAGGTATCGTAATTTTTTTAAGTTTTCCCGGCTCATATCTGGAATACATGGGGAGGCGGGGCTTATGACCTATACTGCAGCCAGACACCAGGGGGCGGGGCATCTGCTGGAGGCTTCAGTTTGAGCCGAACGTTGTTACGTCCACTCATTATACAGTCTATGGTTATAACCAACATAATCATTGGATGACAGTGTTGAAAAAAAGTTAGATATAACTCATTACTTGTTACTGTTTTAAAGCAGCAAATCTTCACAGATGTTGGTGGACTGTCTGGTCGTGGTGTCTCATCCTGAATGTGGTCGACTGAATCTGTTTCCTGACAAAGCTCAGGAGGAATTCGTCTGTGATGCTGCTTCCTGCTTTCATTTCCTCTCTGACTCTGCGTGTTTGTCATCGAGCTGCGCCGCAGATTTCTGCTTTTGATCGATCGTCCTCAAAACTCTTCTGTCAATGAATGAAGTCTCTGACTTTTCCTTGTAGCTGTTTCAAACATGTTGGGGGACTCGCACGTCGAGTAAATAGTTCAATGACCAGAACCGGCAGCCAAATGAAACACTCGTGCCACGTTTCCTCGCTGTAATAAAGTCTGAACAGCGTCTGTGGCGTCTGTGTGAGGCGGCTCAAACAAGCTGTGGGACAAAGGCGTGCAGAACATCTGTGAACAATTAAAGAGGCGAACAGAGCCAGCGAGAGCTTCTACTGCCCATTACACTCAAGTCACTGGCAGCGAGTTTAGTCATGATGTAATGCTGCACAGGAATCTGAGGAGTTTCAGCGAAACACGGCGCTCGCAAAACTTCAGCTCAAACATCCAGAGTGGAAACACCTGAGCTGGTTCCTCAGGATGAAACAGCTGATCATGTTAAAAATCTGTAACAGTATCTGTGCACATTTTCTCTCTGTTTTACATTTAGTTCCTCAGAATAGACGAGTGGGATTCACTGAGAGTAAAAGTCTGTTTTTAGAACAATCAGCTGACAAGCAAGAAAGTTTTATCGTCTTCACCCTGATTCTCAGTTTTAACGCTGGACATATGTGACGTTTTTGGAACGAATCACAGCTTTTAACTCCGTCCTGGTGAAAAAAATGAAAGTGGAAACAGATTTGATGAAGAACAGTCTGGGTACTTTTCACAGCAAACCCATACGGGTGATCACAACAATAAATCTGAAGTAATTCCAAATGATAACGGTCACTAAATTTTTTCTTAAAATTCCAGCTTTTGTTCAAAATACCCATTTTTTTTTCTAAGAATCATTTTTTAATTTGTTTTTAAATTCTTACTTCTTTGAGAATTCAGACATTTTTTTGTAAAAGTAGGAGCTGTTTCAGAATTCTCTTTTTTCTAAGAAGATTTTTTCCCAGAGAATTTCGACTTTTTCTGAGATGTCTGACATTTATCAGAGTATTTTTATTTTTTCTTAGAATAATGATTCATTTTGGTTTTTAAAATCTGACTGTTTTTTCTGAGAATTCCAATTTTTATTGTGGAAATCTGACTTTTTTCTTACAATCCCAACTTCTTATCTAGGAATAATGACATTTTTGTGAATGAATTCTTTCTTTTTTTATGAGAATAACAACTGCGAATCCTGACATTAGAACTTTGACTATTTGTTAAAATTCTATTTTATTTTAGGATTTCAGCTTTTAAAGACTGTTGCATTTTTCCAAGATTTTTTTGTGCTTTCTGAATTGCGACTTTCGACTGGGAATTCCAAAATTTACCTGGATTTTGACTTTTTCCAAACGTTCCAGTTTTTTCTTGGGAAACCATATTCTTTTGTTTTTATCTTTATTTTCGTAGTTTTATTTTGCTTCTTTCCAGATTTTTTCTGTCTTTATTTTTGAAGTAAATTCAGCACTTTTCTTGATATTCTGACACTTTAAGAATCTGAACATTTTTCTTTATCTTTTTGTTTTTTTTAATTTTGAGATAAAAGTCCATTTTTTTTTCTTTTTAGAATTCTTTTGTCTTTATTTACCTATTTTAATTTTAATTTCTGAAGTAAATCCAGAACTCCTCTTAATATTCTGACATTTTCAGAATCTGGCCTTTTTCTTTTTTCATTTTTCATCTTTTTTTTTTTTCTTTAATTTTGAGATAAAAGTCCAATTTTTGTTTTCTTGTTGTTTTTTATCTCAGAAATCTGACATCCACCTCTTATATCTGAGTTAAATCTTAGAATTCAAGAGAAAACACTGCAGCTGCAGCGGTCAAACATCTACTAGAATGAGAAATGTGCACATTAACGTGACTTTTTGTTCATTTACTCATTTGTGTACATATGTACTCTTTTTCATGTTGTTTGCTTACCTATTTATTTAATTATTTTACGGTTCCCATGAATAATCAAATTACCATACACAGTATTATTTACTGTAATCTGTAATATAGAAAATCACATGGGAGGGAGGGATGTCGCCAACCAGGGGGTGGGGTTATTTATTTATTTAACTATCCAATGTACTCATATATTTTCAGTTTTGACATTGACATGTATGAATCTGTCAAAGGGAAACTCTTTTCATTATGCCTCTGTTTCTAAGTTGTGTTATGCCCTTCTCTTTTTTGAAATAAACAAAAATAATTGATCGCAAAAAAAAAAAGGTATTCAAGAGAAAATTCAAGAGAATTCTGAGATCGAAATATGTCACTGTCCTAAATTTCATACTATACCAAATATGTCAGTACAATTGTTACCAAAAACTGTACAGTGGCACTAATCCACTTCCATACACACTGCACAAAAGCTTCTTCAAAATAATATTTTGAGTAATTCGTTGCCAAAATCGCCAAATTTCATGCGTCACAAAACATGAAAATCTATTTTCAACACACAGCTAGAGAAGAAAACCTGAATTATTACAATCTACAAATCGTAGAAAGCCGTTGTCCCATGAATTTTTGTGTCGCTCACACAGATGATTTTTAGGATGAAGCAAGAAATGGGATTGTAGTTCTTCTCTGAATTTGAATAAATGATCTAACAGCAGCGTTTGCTTCAGAGGAAACTGCAGCGAGTGTTAAAAACCTGATGTAAGTGAAGTCAGCTGGGTCTGCAGACTAAAACGAGGAAGTCTGCTCCTGATTGAGGCAACATTAGCTGCTCCATTAAGGTATAACAAGTACATTTGTGTTGCATTATGGGTAATGTAGGCAGCAGTGTTTGAGATTCTGAGGATGATGTGAAAGTGAAAACCTGAATCGTAGTTTAGTGTTTCATGGTGTGATTCATGGATTGAAAGTTTCTCTGAATGACTTCACAAAAGTAATAAACTTGTCTTATTCTCATCATGAGGTCACTGAAGCTGTGGGTGTTTTTTTAAGGCGTTAAGTCTCCACAGCCTGACATGATACTCTCTATTTGTCCACAACTGCCAAAAACAACGAGGTGCAACATTACATCAACAGAAAACTTGGACATGAAGCGAGGAACACGTCATTTCTCCTCCAAAGCAGAACCAGGAAAAAGCCGCCTGCAAACACTAAAAGATTCATCGAGCACTTCACAGAGCGTCGTCAGCGAAACTTAAATATTTTACAGCCTGAACGGTCGCCATCTCTGAGAGCCAACAAATCAGAAAAGCTTCAAACAATCCCTCCATCCTCGTTTCCTCTGACCCGGAGTTTGGTCTTTGTTCAGAACGCGATGAGACAATGAAAGCAGCATGAGCGTAAATCTGGCCTTCAACCAACAGACACAGATCATTAAAGTGGATGTTTTCCCCCAGAAAACGACTCAGTAACGGCTCCACGGCCTTATCTTTAAACTTTTAGATCCTGTTTAAGCTCCAAACAAGCAAAAAAGAGACTTATTTAGATCGCTGGCACACGTTTTATTGCCTATAAAATCCTTCACAATGTGAAAACAAACAAGAAACAATCTGCTCCTCGTGACCAGAACGCCATTCAGAAAATGTGGCGGATATCTCATCTAATAAAAAGCAGCATTGTTTAAGTTTGATCCAATAACACAGACTCACTGCCAACAGCTCTGAGTTTCTTTACGGCTCAATGTGGCATCAAGTCAACAGAAAACTTTAAAAAGGGAAACTATTAAGAGATTAACAGACCTAACAGAAACAATCAGCGACTATTAAATTGGCTGTTACATAGTTTAAGAGGATATGAGGAAGAACTTTTTGCTTTCAGAAATGTAATTACACGTGTTTGGATGATCAATTGAAACTCTAAGGAAGTGAATCTTTACAGCTACTCTGTTTAAAATCAGTCGAACAACATGATTTATTTCAATCACAACAAAAAGATCTTAAGAAACTATCTCTGTTACCAATCTGTTGTGTCGTAATCTTTTTAGATATTTCAAAGTTAAAAGTTGTTTGACAATAGTTGAAGTCTGAAAGTCTAATTTCAAACAGTTTTCCAACAATTACAGCTTCAACATGCCCGAAAAAAAAACTTTCTGCAGGACTTGAAAAAGAGTTTGATGCAGAGATGAAATTGCCATGTATTTTCTTTTATACAAAACTCAACTATGGTGGAGAGAAGTTAGCCCTGAAACTTCCCCTGGTCGACTATTTTAGCTCAATTCCTGCTAAAATTGACCAAGAACGTGAGTGAAAATCAGAGTTGAGCATCATTTTCATACATATGAAGAGTCAACTTCTTTTCTGCAAAACTCAAGGAGTTCTTACAAAATTTGTCTTGTCTAAAAAATACATTTTTTCCATTATTTATGTAATGTGGTGCAACTGCCACACTGTGACTTTTTTTTGTCAATTTACTTGATTTAAAGTGACGTAAAGTTTTAACAGTGACAACAATCAAATTTTGTAATGTTGTAAAGTAGTTTAGCATCCGGTTACATTTAGCACTACTCACAGCCTGGTGCTCTAAGACATGTATGTACCGTGTAACGTTAGTGAATCCTGGTTGTGTCCTACCAGTGCTCATCTACCAACTCCAACCTCACCAAGCAGAGCAAACGTAACCTGGCTCTTCATTATCACATTATCACATGTGAACATTATCACAAACAGTTTAGCCCATGTTTTAGCCTTTAGCCTGTGCTCTATCACTTTCCTGTTTAGCTTTTTTCTGCTCTTCTGTCTTTTTCTGTCAGACAGTCCAGCTCTCGTTTCTACCTTTACTACTAAATAAATCACAGAAATCATTTTCAACAGAGAAAAACACATATCTCTCATTCTAAGCTGAGCTTCATCGTAGAGACTTTGACTTGCCGTAAATCAATCCGGTCAAGTCCGACTTGAACAGGAAGCTGAGAAATAGCATTTACAAATAACAGATTTTAGTGCTGATAATCTTGTTTTAGGGTGTAGATCAAGATCAGGCACATATCTAGATATCAGACTTTATCAAGATCACTCAGAAAGTCCTCACAGCCCCTTTAAGTTGCCTACACAAAAGTATAAAACACTAATTTTTACAGCAAATATAAACATGTTCACATCCTGGTACAAAAACAGGTCTGAATAGGTCATTTCTCTAATGACTCACACACAATATAAGGGCTGTTTTTTTTAATGAAATGTTACTTTTAGGCCCCATTTACACGACGTTTCACAACATTTCACCCTTAGACACAAAAAACTGAAAAAAAATCTGCATTTACGCGGAAACGCTGAGGGACTTGAAACACAGCAGTACACGTCAGGACTGTAGATGACGATATAACTGTTGGAGCCGTACATACACCAAAGGTTTAGAGGCTGAAGAAAAGGTGAGCCGATCATTTGGAGTTTATACTGAAAACTTTTTCTCTGATTGCAGAAAAAGTGCAATAAATACACATATTGGTAGAGGGCAGTCCCTATATTCAGCAGCGCAAGAACAAAACGGTAGGTCGCGAAAGCTGAGCATAACGTCAGCCTTTTCACTGAAAATGCCAGCTTGGCGTTTACACGGCAACAGTGGAAACAGCATTTCAGAAAAATTCTATTCTAGAAGGCCTTTTCAAAAGTTTGCCGTTTCGTGTACACGGAGGCTGAAATGCAACAATACTTTTGCATTTCACCCTAAAACTGTTCTTGTGTAAATGGTCCCAAGCAAAACGCCAAATAAGGTGATGACGAGCTTAATTCACAGGTGGGCACCAAGCAGCAACCATTGACTGTATATAGAATGGACAGCGTGCTTCCGCCTGTCACCGTTCTACGTTTTTGAAGCCAAAAACCCCGTTTCTCTAGCCGCCATTGTGCAGCCAGAGTTTGCACAGTAGAGAATTTCCGGTGGAGCCAAGTAAAAAAGAGAAATAAAAATATTTATTTCTTCTTCTTCAGAAGGTTTAGTCTCCTTTTGGCTCTTTCCCGAAGTTTCTTATATCCCCGATAAAAACTACTCACCAACGGCAGCTGTCAACTATCGTAAAACGAAACTTATATTGCGGTTTTTAACGTCCAATAACTAATGAGAAACCAACTTCTCAGAAAAAAAAACACCCGAACACCAATCAGGCAGATGACATCGTCATACTACCTTAGGGTAAAGATGAGAGAAACGTTTCTACGAGGTATCGTAATTTTTTTAAGTTTTCCCGGCTCATATCTGGAATACATTGGAGGGGGGGGGGGCTAATGACCTATACTGCAGCCAGACACCAGGGGGCGGGGCATCAGTTGGAGGCTTCAGTTTGAGCTGAACGTCGTTACGTCCACTCATTATACAGTCTATGGTCAGCATTGCCAATTTGGCCACCAATGATGACGTGCTTGAAAACTCAACACTTTCAACTCTAATCTTTAAAACTGATAAAAAAACATTTTCACCAAACAAGGGGGTGAAAAAAGCTATTTACATGCAAGTTAAGTCCCCACTTTTGCATAAGTTGGCCCCCCCAGGTGGGCCACCCCGGTAAACCAAAAAACCTGGACACGCCCCTGGTGGGATGACAGCTCTTTCTGTATGTTCCTCTTTTCAGGTTTTAATCCTTAACACCAGGTGAAAACTGCGAAATGCGAACAAGCAGGAAAACGATAACAGAAAAACGCACTGCGGCTTCAAATGAGAGTCATTATAATCCCCGGACAGGCCCTTAAAAAAAGCCCAAATGTGTCCCCTCCGGCTCGGGCAGAGCTGTTACGCCCTTACCCTCCAGCGCGGAGCTCAACCTGGAACCGTTACCCGTGAATAAAAGGCCGAAACCGGCGGCTACACCTTTAGCTCCGCGGACACTTCAGCTGGATGTTAAATCAATGAAAACCGAGCCCAAAGAAAAGCCTCAGTGTCGGTGTGTTTCCAGCATAAATCTGCCTCCAAACACGTTTAAAGACTCACCTCATTTGGTGGGGAACTGTGGGTGTATCCTGGTTAGAAAAGAAAAGAAACAGCATCAGAAACATGAGGGTTTGTGCTCATTGTTGCAGCCGTGTCGTCCTCTCTCCGCCTGCAGCCGCTTTCTTTCTCTGCTCGGCGTTTTTACTGTTTTGGGTTCAGGAAAAGTGATGTCATTGCATGAAATTGCATTACCCGCCCCATTTTTTTTTCTACCAGAGGCTGTCCCCATGCTGCCAAACATAACTTTACCATATACTTAAAAAAAAGCTGCCTCCATACAGTCTATACAGTGGTCTCACTGTTCCTGAAATACTGCAGGCATCGTAAATCTGCTCTAAATCAGGGTACAATTATGAAAGAGTTCAACTCAAGTAGAGAAAAATACTTTATTCTGGGAGGGGAAGGAAACACAATGAGAACTATTTTACAATCTACAAAAATATTACAAAATATGTGGGTCAATGACAAAAAGAGGGTCTAAAAACTTATATTTAAAAAGTTCTTTGAAAATGGATAAAAACATATTTCTGAGAGAAGAATTATGTTTTCTAACAGATTTCAGTAGTTGACCAACATTTCAAAGTTTTTAGGTTCATTATTTTTTAGTATCTTTAATTTGAGCACCCAAAAATGTCAGGTGGCGCAACCAAATATATGAAAATATATTTATATGTTCCTGTTATTTTTTCTGTGTGAAATTATTGGCAAGTATCTCTCAAGTGTCTGTAGTGACTCATACATTTTCATTTTGTGTGTTTCATTTCTTTTATTTGTGAATAAGATAAATAATTTGATGTTAAAATAACATTTCACATTATTACATTGGTTGTTCCACCTGACATGGAAATTGTTCCAGTCACCAATGAAGTGAAAAACCTTTTTTATCAGTATTTCAGAGAAATCTACAAACTTTTCCACTTGGTCACAAATGTCATTTGGGCTCCTCTGGCTGATGCAGTTTCCTGTTTCCTGTTTTATTCTCTTCACCTTAAAATAAAAGTCTAATGTTACCACCCTGACATTTGACAAGGTGAAAATTACGGGACAAAAGTTTTTCACATTTCTCAACAGCTTTAAAATTCTTTTTATTTGCAAAGAATGTTTTATTTAAAAAGGTTCAAGCATAAAATAATGCCACTGTGTTTTTAATTTCAATTTACAATAACTGACATTCAATTTTTAGAGTTTAATTACTGTGGATACTTGTCAGGACGGTTGCACCACCTGACATTTTGAGGTTTGAGGAACCAAAACACAAAAAAACATGTTATATTTTAATAGTTTAAAGATGTGTTCAAATAACACAGGTTTCATAGAATAAAGAAATACATGTGATGAAATACTCAATTCATGATGGAAGGAAATATTACACTCGGACACAAAAAAAGGGACGTCACGTCATTGACCCACTTATATTCCAGTGCTCAACATTTTTGACGTCTCATTGCGATTATTAGGTGAAAAAACTGAAAAAAAACTGGTGAGTTTAACCAGCAAGTACTAGGGTGTGGATAAGAAATGGAGAACTATGTGTTCTTAAAGGTCCCTGCTTTCTCCAAATACAAGTAATTGAAAAACTTATTTCATGAGCTCAACATTTTTGTTTTGTTGATTCCTCAAATCATTCACAAGACAAAATAAAGTTCCACTTAAGTTTCAAATACATTTTAGGAAAGAAAATAAAGCAGCTGTTGAAGTTTTTTATTATGAGTATAAAACAAACATAAACCAGTATTTAACTGGTGGATTTTACACAACAGCAAGTGTAATTACAAAATCTTCAAGTTTGTAAACTTTGTTCAAAAATGTCGACAACAATAAGTTACAGAGTTCCATGAAAAGACGCATCTGGTACCAAGAGTTCTGGGTTCTTCTGGTGGAAAAACGACTTTAGCATCTGCTGCAGGAGTTTTTTTTATCTGGGAGCATCCACTGAAGCTGCGTTGACGTCCTGCAGGGAATTAGTGTCGTCTTCAGCTCCTATGACCTCTGACACCACCTGCAGGAGAGCAGGGGATCAAGAATTAAATATTTTTAAGAGCTGAAAAAAAACTTTCTGGATTTTTTTATGTAGATCACCAAAGATGTCAGAAACGAGGAAAAACAGTTAAAGCTGATGCTTGTTTGGCACAATCCCATGGGAGAGGAATCTATTCTTATACTGTATTAATTCACCTTTATTGAATTGGAAATCTGCTCCAGCAGGTTTAGTAACTAGTTTATCTGTTAAAAAGATAAAGAAAAGTTTTTATCTCCTTCTGGAGCAGCTTAGTGAGGCCTCATCTCCACAGACCGCTCTTTAAATCACACATCCATCACTCCGATTGGATTTCATGAATTTATTGGTAATAAATGGAAGTTGTTGTGACTGATTCAGGCTTTCAAAGTGGTAAAAACGAGGCTGCATTTCACATTGCAGATTATAAATAATGGATTAGAAATAAGGAAAGAAGCGACTTCTCTTTTAAAATGTTCTTGTTTTCATGAGGCTGCACATTTAACTAATGTTTTGATGATTGTTTTCAAAAGAAGCAAAAACATCTTGTCTGTAAAGAGCTGCAGAAGGGAATTATTTCCAACTAAATCAGCTTTTAAAGGTCTGAGCTTTAATTTCCCTCTTTATTAAGGACATGAGATCTTTTCCTGACATGTTTCAGATTGAAGAAACAGACCATATTCACAGTGCGAGTTAAAGGCAAATAAGGTCGTCCAATTCATAAATTAAAATTCAATTTCAGAAAATCCCTTTTGGAGTATCTAGTCTGAGTTTTCACACTCTCAAAGTTCTTATACCAAAATGTTCTTTATTGCTAAAAACAAATGAGTGTGTGTGATAGTTTGCCATATACCTTCATTAAAAAAACCCAAAAAGATCCTGTCACGCTTTTTCAAGCTCAGGTCAGATTGTTGTTAGAATACATATAATTCCCAATCCTCATGTCCTATTCACCCCCTCTGTCCTCCGTCAGATAACAGAAGAAAATAAATATTTTATTCAAGTTTAATCAGAGGAATCACCCCAGGAAGAAAAAAAAAAATCTCTGTTTTCATATGTGCAGCATGTTGATGTTTGGAGACAGGCATTAGAATAAAGTGTGAACCAATTCTTTGGTTTCATATCGTCTTTCTTGTTTATAAATTCTCACTTTAGAACAATTTGAAATGCATTTTTCACCGACACAGATTGAGACCAAGATTTTATTAAACCCAGTTTTCAGTGTGACGTACAAACAGAGCGATGGTTTGTTGCTGTGTGGGCGACAATGTTGGTGACAGTCATGATGCCAAAGCCTCTTATCAAGAGTTAACCTGGTCATCCATGATGGAGTCCACATCTCTCTCTGACAGCTCCTGTCCTGACGTGTCCAGGTCCACCTGGTCCGGGTCTTCCCCGGTCAGGATGTCCATGGGGGCCTCAGCGATGGCTCTGATGGTCTGATCCTCCAGGGCCAGGGCCGTGTCGAACTGGAGGGGGGACGGGGGGCCCTGCATGCCGTCTCCTTCCACATCCAGGTCCTGTGTAGAAGTGACATGTATGAGACAAACCTGGAGCTGGTTTCTGTTCAAACATGTGGTTACAAATTAGGGCTGAGAGATCTTCAAAAATGATCCAATTGGGATAATTTTATCTTATTTTACTGCAGCCACCAGGAGCCTTTCACTACAGCTTTAAGCCAGAAAACAAATCGTCACCACACTTAGCTTTCAAAAACATATCACCACCTGATTGATATCAAGGAGAGTCTCCAGATTTCTGCATATCTACGACACTTTACAGATTATAAGACGTTGTATTTTTTCATTGTTTGGCTGATCCTGCGACTTGTACTCAGGTGCTACTTGTTTGTATTAAAATATATAATTTCACATCTTCTTAAATGTTATTTCACACTGACCAACACGACCAAAGAGTAAACATTACCTACAGCCGTGAGAGGGCGCTCTACTGATATCTGCTACTTATTTACCACTGAACATTAATATAAACATTAACTTAAAGACAAGTGAGAAAGACTGAACACAAATGCCCCCAAAAAGAAAATCATGTTCTGCAGATTACAAGCTGAAAGTAGAGACTTTGTTATTTTTATTCCTCTTACTCATCCCCCCCGGTACGTTCTTTGTGCTGTAGTGTATCTGAAAAACTGTCAATATGTTACGTTGACATACCAGACACTAGGGCTGTCACCTTATATTCCATATTTGTTCCAACATGGAGACAAATATCCGTACTTGAAGAGTAAATAAATATTCAAATGTAAAATATTGAGTGCAGAATCATCAGCATCAGGTTGCCAGCAGTGGACTGTTTCATCCAGCAGAGGGCGTTCTCACCGCTGCCTGATCAACACACAAACTGCTCTTTTGACCCCAGAAAACAGAGTGTGGTACATTTAAGTAAAATGCAAGACGCAAAAAGCCGCATCAGGTAGACAATAACAACGCCAAATCACCTGAAGAAAGTATTTTGGAATCTACTCAGTTGATGGAAAAACTATTTTAAAAAAGACCGGGCTGTGTGACGGTTGTGTGACAAGTCTGCGGTCTCACTTCTTGACTTTTCATCCGAGACACACAGTCAAAGAAGAGGTGGCAAAGCACAGTAGCGCTTTGTCAAATATACACGATAATAACCAAAGATATTCGTTATTGTCGTTTATGTTCGAAAACCGTTAAGAGTTTGATTTTGGGGATTTTTGACAGCGTTACCGTGCACCTACTCAGCCTGTTGTTCTTCATTCTGTTGTTATCATCATAGACAATTTCAAGATGAAATGTCTGTTCTTGGTCTTTGATGTTGTAAAATAAATTTCCCCCAAACATGCGACTTATAAATGTATTTTCCTTCTTCATGATGCATTTTTAGATTATCTGTTTGCAATATCTGTCTTCCGCAACTTCAGAACAGATTTTTCTCCTTCTCTCTTTGTTTATGGGCTTGTATTTAATTTGACATAAAATTTTGTATTTTAAAATGTATCCATGCACAGGTTATGTGTACTTCCTTTTAAAGTTTATTTTCTTTTCTGAATTGACATATAGGCGTTTTGGAGGGGGGTTTCGACTGCAGGTAATTTTTAATTTTGTAGTAACGTTGCATGCTTTCTCTTGTAAGTCTTTGTAACCTGCTACTGGATACCGTGAATTTTCCTCGGGATCAATCTCCTTTTTTTTTGAATGGTGCGACTTTAATTCCGTAACGGCATTTGTATTGTTTTTCTCAAAGCCAGTCATTAAGATTTGATAACAGAGAGCAGTGTTTGGGGGAGGCTGGTTTGTACGTACATCACTGAACTCTAGTGGCAGACTCTCTGTGGGCTGGAGCTCTGCTGCGCTCAGATACATGTCTCCACTGATGGTGGGAACAGGCTCCTGTGGAGGAGGCTCCTGCTCCGGCTGGTACATGGGTGGAGGCAGGGTGAGGTGGAGCGGGCAGCGGGGGTCGTCGGACTGACCCATGTGCACGGTGCGGTCACACGGGACGTCTTTAAGGCCGGGACACATTTTGAAAAGTACCTGATTGCTGTCCTGGTAAATATCTGAGGGTGAAGCTGTTAAAGATGATCACAGAAATCAAGAAAAGGAAGCAACTCTGAGCTGTGGTTAATGAAAAAGTTTGACCCACACAAGTGTTATTGCAAGCACCAAAGTCTTTCCTGTGATTGTTTGGTGAGTTCTCAGGGAACTTATCTTCAAGCTGGAAAAGACTGGATTACATTACATTCTAATAAATCTGTCAGGACAACGAGCTGAAAGCTGATTTTATCTAATCAGTAAGACACAAAGTCCAGTACTTGCAGTAAAAAATGATTTGTCAAGCAGATACAAATAAAACACTGTTGAGCCTCTGGAATGGAAAACTGAAAGGGATGAGATTCACTGAAGGAACGGGGGTGAAGGAAGGATGAGAAAAGATGATGTACCTTCCAACTGAACCGATTAGCCCCTTTGTAACTCTGGGAAAAATCAACAGACCACAGGAAGGAGTTCATGTAGGCTCCCTTTGAAACCAGCAGCTACTGCAAGCTGCTGGTCTTGATCGGGGCCGCAGGCAAACAAACGAAAAGAAAGGAGGGTGAAAGAGTTTAAAGGAACAGAAAACCACAACACAGAACAGTTACAGAATGTTCTTTCAGTGGAAACAAATGGCTCTTCCATGATGCAATTCCAGCTCTACTCTACTCTGCTCTACTCGGTTTGGTTACCTTTTCCTCTAGCTCGACTACAGACTCACGGTGGGCGTGGATCTTATAACACAGCTGCACTAAAGTGCTGCGCAGAAGTGCGTGCATGTTCATCTATAACACGACACAAACATCATTTTGTACTAACATATGTGCCACCGTGGTCTTTAAAGGGAAAAAAAAAGCTTTCCAAAGATTTCATTAAAGTAATACAGCGGCTCAATGTCGGGCGTCATGACAACGGAGGTAAACAACAGCCTGGTGCTGCTGCACGCGGAGGAAAACGAAGGAGCTGCTTCCTGACATCAACTCTTCCCTGGATCCAGTGAGATCACTTTAATTTTTGATTTTTGTTCCTGGAATACCAGAGATTTTTTGTTGATCAATCATTCTTCTTTGAACTGGTTTTCCTTTTTGGTTCCCTGTGGATTAATGGACTGATTGGTGCTTAAAGACTCTCGTGGCAGACAGATTGCTCCTGTGCCGATGAACTTTGATTTAATTTAAAAGACTCTTTAAACCGAACTATCTTTGCTGTTAACTTCTTTTTCGTTTAAAAAGGACTTTTAACTTATTTAGGAATCATGAAGGAGCATTTTAGGGCTGTATTTTGTCTTCATTCAGTCTGGTTCTGTGCCGTCAGGTTTAAATGTCATTAAAAACCCGTCGCTGACTTATTCGTTTGCCTCTTGTAAGTGATTTGTACAGAGTCAGAAAGTGAAGCTTCGGAGACGCCATTCTCTGACCAATGAGTGACCGTCTGTCCGTCCACGTCACCTTTTAGTATCGGCTCAGCTCACTTGGAACCAGAGCTGAGCAGGAACGAAAAACTGGCGTCTGATGTGTAGTACCGCGCCTGTGGAAACGCAACACAAACCGAGTAGAGTCGAGTAGAGCAGGCTAAGACGGGTCAGTGGAAAAGGGCCAAAAGAAAGTGATGTAATTTAGCAGCCGCTTGTTAAGTTAAGTTGTCAAACTCCTGCTGGAAACGTGGTTGAGGATACGTGTGAGACAGTGTCGGGTCATGGGCAGACAGGGGTTGGTACATCGAGTTCCCTCCATGAAAGAGATGCACTTCTCGTACACTGTTCTCGTGTGAGGCTACAAGAGGAGACAGAAGCATTTAGAAACATCAAGACAAAAAGCAAAAAGTGTTTTTGTGACAGGATCCCACCTGAGGAGCTCCTTCTGTCACAGCCTGCCTCCTCTCCCTGAGCTGTCGGTGCAGCAGAGCTTCCACGCCGTACCGCCGACGGTACCGGCGCAGAGCTTTCAGCTTCTTCAGGTTGTCTCGCTCCTTCACGGACAAACCTTCAGCCCCCGTCAGCAGGCTGCTCCCTGAAACCGACACAAACGCAAGAATCTCCTCAAACCAACTGTTGTGCGTGGATCAGACGAAGCAGAACATGTTGGAGACGCTCCGTCGTGCTTTTACCGAGAGTTTCGTGCTCCACTTTGCGGTTGTGCAAGTATCTACGCTTCTTCTCTTTGAGCAGGTGCTGCAGGCGTTTGAACTGGTCGATGTAGAGAGACTGGAGCCTGATGAGCTTTTCTCGAGTGATGAGTGCCACCTCCTCCGCCGTGTAAACTCCTGCGTGTCTGCAATCCACAATCACAAACCATGAACAACCAACATTTGCATAGTACACTCACAAAAAGGGTACCTGCAAGTTTCAGCAAGTTGAAATTAAGACTTTTTAAAACCTTAAACACTATAAATAAAAGTGATGGTTGGGGATTCTGCTGTATTATGACCCAATAAAAGCAAATGTGTCACTCAATGACCAGTTAACATGCAGATAATTTATATCAGCAGCTGGTAAGAAAGTAACTTCAACGTCTTCCCAAAAAAGAGTTTTGAATTTCAGACTTTTTAAGGATACGTGGACTCAAATTGAATTTTGTTGCAGGATGATGAGCTGCAAATTCAAGAGTCTGAACTTATCAAAAAGTGCTGAACTTTCACAAGGTTTTGGCAGTAAATAATAGTCTGATTTATCACGTGTTGGCTGTTCTATGATCCATGATTCAGACACATGCTCGAATGAAACTGGTCAAGTAATTAATTTTAACCAACTGTTTGCGTTTTTGAGTGTTTAAACTGTTCTTTTTCATCTTTTATTGAGAAAACATCTCTGGAGCAAACCCAGAACTCGTCCCAAAGGGTTTATAATTCAATGATTGTATCATAATAAACGTTATATTGTGCTTACTAAGCTAGACGATTGAAAAAAATCCAGGTCCAAACATGAATCTGTGATCTAAATTTTCTGTAAATCTTCCCTTTAAACGATTTAAATATATAAATCATTCACCTGACTATTAACCTGAATGTATTTATTTTTACCTGGTCATGTTTACCTATTCATTTACCACATTTATCCACCTGTAGACTGCGTAATCTGTTTGTATGGAAATGCTTATTTTATTTCCTCTGTCCCATTTATTTTTCTTACTGCTGTATCGTATTAAGAGATATAATAAAGTATTTCTGATTCTGATTCTAAATCTTGTAAAATTAAAACCTGGGTTTGGGCTGATGATGTAGCAGAGCACTGAGATGATTCATCTTACTTCAGGGGATCCTCGTGATCACTGTCCACGCTGTCTCCATCACTGTCGGGGTCTCCTCTCCACGTCTGGTCTAACACCAACGGACTCTGCTCCTCCTCACTCAGACTCTCTTCTTCTGCAGAAAAACAGCAGAAAAGTAAAATGAAATTAATCACCGTTCCCTCAGTTCAACAGAAAAAATGAGGCGTCCACAGTCTGACTCTTCACCGAGGATGCGGCTGGCTTCAGAGCGGCTTCCGTCGGCGCTGTTTGACTCTGCGCGGTTGTAGCCGCTGAGCTGGGACAGAAGAACTTCGGGAGAAGGATTCGTGGAAGTTTTTCTCATCTGAGCTCTGAGGGCCATGGCGTTTCTGCGAGCATGCTCTGCACAGAACGTCACCCTAAAACAGAGACAAGAGTCACATGAGGAGGATCACGAAAGGCGCTTTGATTTGTGAATGGATGTTGAATATTTGGGACGTAAAACTGATGGTCAAACTTTTATCAAATGAGAAGAAACTCTGACTCACCCGTCTTTCCTCTCGACCTTAGGTGAAGCGTTCGGGCAGCGTTTCCCGTTCTTGGCAGAGACGTAGCTGCACTGCTTGTACGGCGCGTTCTTGTCCTCCAGGATGTGTTTGATGCAGAACTCGAATCCTTCAAGACGAGGATGAGAGCACGGACGCTGCGTGAAGGAGCATAACTGAGGCTCCTGGGGACGAGGCGTCTGGGCCACGCGGCTCCGACTCGAGGGCAAAACGTGGATTCTGATCCGGTTCATTTCTCTCTCTGCAAAATAAAATAAAAAGGTCTTAACAAACCGTCCAGCTTTCATGGCAACAGATTTCAAAGAATGAAGTCCCATTTTTTCAATACGTAAATATGTAAACCAACAGGATTGAAGCTTAACAATTTGCAAAAATAATCTTATTACAACAATTTTCCCGAGAACACAATTGCAAGTTAGTGTGCTATTAATTTTAGATTCCCCATCTTATTTGTAGTTAGAAAAAGACAAGGAATAAACCACTCTTTACAAAAATAAGAGCATCATATTATAAATAAATTAAATAATTGTACAATTAAGACTAGGATGAATAAGTTTGAAAAATAGCTCTTTTTATTCATATAGCAAAATTGAAAATTAATGCAATTGAATTCAAGATTATCTTGTTTTTCTCTTGCTTGTTTAAAGAAAGAGGAGCATAAATGAGGAAAAGGAGGTGTTTTGTTTGAAAAGAAATTCACAATTTTCACCCAGTTAATCACTCTTTACTCCTATTTCACAGTCATTGGACTTTTTCTTGCTACTTTCTGACTATTTTCAAAGTTTTCTAATCATTTTTGCTCCTATTTGTTCACCTTTATTTGCCTTGGATTTATCTCTACTGCCCCTTCATGCCATTTTTGCAAGATTTTTTCAGGTCACCACTGTCTGACCATTTTCTAAGTTGTCCTCCAATTTTTGCCACCCTAACACTTATCTTTATTGCTACTTCTTGTCATTTTTGCCACTTTTCAGCACTTACATTGTTTCTCTTTCAAAGGTAGTTTTCGACAATTTGGTTTCCGTTTGCGCAAAGATGAATAACACTGGTGTAGAGGATTAAACATCTACTGCAAAAACTTCATCTGGTATTCTGACACATTTGAAGTTTAAGAAATATTGAACTATTGCAGGTCAAAAAAGTCTCAATAACATCCAGAAAAACCTCCTGCCAGCCTCAGAAAATCCAGATCCTGATGTAAAAAAAAGATCCTGGCTTGTTTCCGCGTATCGCCCCCTAATGGAGAACATTTTCCTTGGTTAGAAGCAGAATTTGCTGATGTTTATGCAGCAAGTTATACTGCAGTAAAGTGACCACTTATCATCTGGTATCAAGAGACACCTGAGGTACAGGTGAGCTTTGATTTCATCCGTCTGTGATGATGGAACATAAAAGTTTGACCCCGCTTGTGACTGATTTTAACAGAAATCCAGAAAAGAAATAGTTTATGAATAGAGAAAGTTTATTCTACTGTCATAGTTAAATGTTAAATATATCAGTATGAGCAGCTGGGCCTTGGTAATTTCCACAAAATCAAACTGTAAAGACACCCCAGATTAAAAACACAAGTTTAAAATGAATATGGACACTCTGTAATTGCTTTCTAACCACAGTAATATATACATCATGACAAAAAATATGTGGCTATGTCTGCTGAAATAAGTCGTAGTCATTAAAGATGTTGATTTAAGAGGAATTTGAATCAAATGTATGACAATTTTATCATTTAACCTTTATATTTCAGTTTTGGCACTAAGAAACAGTAGAATAGACATATTGAAGCTATTTTCCGATATTTTTTAGATTCATGAATGGCAAATTGGTAAGTTTGTGGCGTGAAATATATTAAAATGTGGGCTGGATTAAACCACCAAAATTAAGACATCAATGTACGGACCCGCGTGGTTCATTTATAATAAAAATAATAATAATAATGCATTTTATTTCAAGGCTCCTTTCAAGACACCCAAGGTCGCCTTACAAAGGGTAAAAAAAACACATAAAACAAAATAGAGTTAAAAACAGCAACATAAAAGCAAAAGAATAAGGGATAATATTAAAACAGCAGTTAGTAACAGTAGGTTTTATTAAACAGATGAGTTTTGACGAGATTTAACGTTAGACACCTTTAATAATAATTGAAAACTCGGTTCGAAGCTCAGAAATCACAAGTATATTCACTTGGAAACACAGAATGAATGTTTTGTTACGTGAATATACATTTAGATTAGTAGTTTTTAATTTAATACGAGTAAAATTGATGTTTGACTTCATAACAAACAGCGGTTGGACATGCGTTGGCAGGTCAGGTGGTTCATCAGAATCCACCCATGAGCTGTTAGTTTCTCACTTTTTTTAATTTTATGCTCTTAATATACTGTATAGTGTTAAACAATAAATATATTTGCATGTTGTGTTTATTTAAAAGTATTTAAATCGAGCAGAAGTGCATTAACGCTTTAATAACGTCTGACCGGGCGCCTCGCGAGCTTCATCCCGCCTCTCACTCACTGCGTCACTCTTCCAGTTACTGCGTCGCCATCTTTGTTACGAGCTGCTAACTGCAGCTAACCGCTAAATCTAACGATTAACGACTGTGCGAAGTGTTTAGCTTAACAGAACAGCTATGTTTTCACCTTTCATGGTACTACCAATTAGCTGGGGTGTCATAATGTGGCAAAATCTTTATATTTCGCCCGGAACAGCTTACCTTCTGCCCACGGTCCTGTTGCCTCTAACTGCCTGCGAACGCGACGTCGGTTTGTTTCTGGCTGCCACAGTCAATGCAGGGGCTTATAGAGCCCGCCCACCGCGCGCTCTGATTGGTTCAACGTACACGCATTCTATTGGTCAACGCAACCGCTTATCATTTTTTGTCACTTTTCATCATTTTTGCAACTTTTCACAGTTTTAGTCACTTTTTATCATTTTTTTGTCACTTTTAAGCATTTTTATCACTGAAAGCATTTTGCAAATTTTCACTGTTTTTAAATTCGATTTCATGAGATGAAAAGTAAAAACTTTCTTAGCCTAATTTTTTTCACGATATTTTCCTCTAAATTTTGACTTTTGTCCCGAAATTTTACCAAACCTTATGACTTTGACTCTTTTTTTTAATTTACTACAAAATTGGACTTTTTCCTCATAATTTTGACTTTTCACTTCAAATTTCTACTTTTATCAATGAATTTTGAGTCTTTTTTTTCTCAAGGTTTTAAATTGATATGGATTCATTTTCTCTTTTTTTTCATTTTTCATAATTCAATTAAATTTAATTAAATTTCTACTTTTATCAATGAATTTTGAGTCTTTTTTTCTTCTTCAAGGTTTTAAATTAATATGGATTCATTTTCTCTCTTTTTTTTTTATAATTTTTCATAATTCAACTTATCTCAAAATATTGACTTTATCATCAAAAAAATTGACTTTTTATCCCAAAATTTAGTTCTGAATTTTTTTATTACAAGGTTTTTTCCCCATAACTTTAAATTCTACCTTTCATTTAATTTAACTACCTCAAAATTTTGACTTTTTTTTTCTCATAGTTCTGACTCTTCTATCTCATAATTTTGAGTTTTTATTTCGTTGTTTTGACTGCAACTCAAAATTTTTACTTTATCATCTTAAACTTTCGACAATTATATCAGACTACAATCTTTTTATTCTGACTTTATAGCTTATTTTGACTCATTATGGGCAGAAACAACAACAATCTCAACAATGCTAAGTTTTAATTTCATTTTTTTTTCAGCTGGCAGAAATCATGGGCCTCCAAAGGTAGCTTACCATTGTAAAAAAGCAAAAAGAAATTCAGACACACAAAATATCCAAATCGCTAGAAGTAAAACTTTGTTCAAGAAGTGGAAAATTAGTGACAAATTCTGCCAGATTATGTAACTATTCAGCACAACCGTACACCCACATGATTTCTACAGTTTGCTCACACAGAGTAGACTGTTTTCTTAAAATATTTATTGACTTTTATTGAGAATAAAGCAACCACATTATATCAAAAAGAACAGTGTTCACATATAACCTTTAAACAGAAACAATAAACCCCCAAACATTTGATTTCCAGACCTGAGTGTCACTAAAAACACCAAGACATGAAAACTTATTGTAGGTATGTGT
>RPOG01003811.1:27439-55618 GCA_008086565.1 Thalassoma bifasciatum | reverse complement strand
CCACCTGACATGGAAATTGTTCCAGTCACCAATGAAGTGAAAAAACCTTTTTTATCAGTATTTCAGAGAAATCTACAAACTTTTCCACTTGGTCACAAATGTCATTTGGGCTCCTCTGGCTGATGCAGTTTCCTGTTTCCTGTTTTATTCTCTTCACTTTAAAATAAAAGTCTAATGTTACGGTTGGACCACCCTGACATTTGACAAGGTGAAAATTACGGGACAAAAGTTTTTTTACATTTCTCAACAGCTTTAAAATTCTTTTTATTTGCACAGAATGTTTTATTTAAAAAGGTTGAAGCATAAAATAATGCCACTGTATTTTTAATTTCCATTTACAATAACTGACATTCAATTTTTAGAGTTTAATTACTGTGGATACTTGTCAGGACGGTTGCACCACCTGACATTTTGGGGGTTTGAGGAACCAAAACACAAAAAAACATGTTATATTTTAATAGTTTAAAGATGTGTTCAAATAACACAGGTTTCATAGAATAAAGAAATACATGTGATGAAATACTCAATTCATGATGGAAGGAAATCCAAACTGTGTCTTAATGATAAAGCATCAAATGAAAAACGTGTTGCAGCTTTCCCCAGTCTCCCCTACATCACATCATTCTGACAGATTCAACCAGAAATGACCCAAAACCACAGCCTTTAAAAGTGTGATCTTATTTTGAAATGACTTCCTCTAAGAGTGAAAGTGTTTTCTTATAAAATCAGGAGGAAAGAAGGTGACAGCTTTCTGTACTTTCTGCTTTCAGGCTGTTGAATCCTGAACTTTGGGTTAAAGGAAAAAAAAAAAAAAAAAGCTTCAGTCTCTTTGTTTTGAAATATTCAGCCTGTTGATTTCTCAAACTTTCAGAGGAGAGAGGAAGCTTCACTCTGACAAAACCAGCTCAGATATGAGTCTCTGCCCCTCCACACACACACACACACACACACACACACACACACACACACACACACACACACACAGACCTCTCCCTCCTCCTACTCCCCCCAAAACTCAAAACATTTGCTCAGGGCGACGCACAGACACAAAACACACTCTGTGAGCTGGTCACTTGATGAAGCCAGGACCAAAAACACCGAGCAGGCCCCAAAGCAGCCAGTAATCCAGCCAGCTCAGCACACACACACACACACACACACACACTCACAGAGGCGCACTCAAGACGCGCAAAAACTGCATCAATCCATATCGATCCTCGCGGCTCCGGAGCGCAGATCAGGCCTGCGCCTCCTCCACCACAGGCCCCTGCTCCTGCTCCACCGTGAGAAAACACAATGCGGGCATTTTGATGGATAGAACAGCATGTCCTCTCTCTCCCATGGCTGTCCACACACACTCACAGAGGCGCACACACACATACGCACACACACACACACACACATGCAGGGCGCGCAGGCACAAACAGACCTTGTGCGCAAATTTAAAAGGCAGAAATATTTCTCCCCCCATGAGGAGCAGAGCACCCCCACCCCCCTCCCTCCTGCCTGCTCTCAGGCCCCGCTGCTCGCCTTTGGATCAGGGTGGTGACATGTTTTCAGGCTCCGTGAACATGGACCATGATCCAGCCACAGCGCGTGCCTCTCTGCTCCGCTATTATGCAAATGTCTCGGCCTGCTCCTGAAAACCCGGAGGATTTTATTCCTGCTTCCACACACACACACACACTCCACACACACTCCACACACACACACACACACACACACAAAGTCTGAGGAAATCCTCCACTGACCCTCCTGTCCCCGCTCCTCCCCACCCTCTCTGCCGGCGAAGGGTTGGGGAAAAGCGGATTCGTGACACCGATGGAGCCGCTGCCTGCAGCCGCCCTCGGTGACGGGGAGCCGGGGTTGCAGAGGCGCACAGATGCGGTAGGGAGGAAGGAAGGAAGGGAGGGAGGAAGGAAAGGAAGGAAGGGAGGAAGGAAGGCTGCAATAATCAAAGACAGAGAGGAGGAAAAAAGCCCAATATCTCCAAACTCACCTCCGAATGCGCCGTGTTGGTGATTTAAAGGGACAGATCCGCTGCTCCTCACCCGCTCCGCTCCCTTCACTCCCCGTCTCCGCTCAGCCAAACGCCTCCTCCCCCTCCGCTGCCAGTGTCTGTCCACTCCTCTCCCCCCTCCTCCCCCCTTCTCTACAGTCGATGTGGTGACAGCACCTTTAACCTGAGGTGACCATGTATTAAAAACATCCAAAGATCCTCAAAGCAGCTTCATAAACATTTATTAAAAACACTCCATTACTATTTGGAGGGACATTTTCTGTCATTTAAACATAAACAATGTGTAAAAGACCAATTCAGCTCATTAATTTTTACTCAGAATTTTAACCTAAATACCTCAAAATTATAGCTAAAATGCCTAAATATTGACTTTTTCCTCATGACTTTGACTTTTAATTGCAACATTCAACATTTTTTATCCGATAATTTCAAATAACTATCGCACAAATTTGACTTTTGTATATTTATTTTTGTGTAAAAGACCAATACAACTAATTAAGAATATAAAACTATCTTGATTGTTTTTTTTTTTGCCATCATAAAGTCAAAATTTCAACCTTTTACTCATAATTTTAACTCTTAATCCTCTGATGCATGAATTATAAATGTCAGTGTCTGGATTTTTCCCTCGAGTGTTTTTATTTGTCTTAAGGCATGAAAAAAAAATTCAATTTTTTTTTTCAAATATTTGTAACTTAGCATTTCACATAAACTTGAACTTAATGTACATTTGAATTTTTTTGTTTGACTTCTTTTTTTTTTTTAATTTCATGAATAATCTCTTTTTTTGTATGTTCCTTTTGTAAATACCTTAAAAATATAACTAAAATGCCTAAATATTGACTTTTTCCTCATGACTTTGACTTTTAATTGCAACATTCAACATTTTTTATCCCATAATTTCAAATAACTATCGCACAAATTTGACTTTTGTATATTTACATTTGTGTAAAAGACCAAAACAGCTAATTAAGAATATAAAAATATAAAACTATCTTGATTTTTTTTTTTTTGCCATCATAAAGTCAAAATTTCAACCTTTTTACTCATAATTGTGACTCTTAATCCTCTGATGCATGAATTATAAAAGTCAGTGTCAGGATTTTTCCCTTGAGTGTTTTTATTTGTCTTGAGGCATGAAAAAAAAAATTCAAATTTTTTTTTCAAATATTTGTAACTAAGCATTTCACATAAACTTGAACTTAATATAAATTTGAATTTTTTTTGTTTGACTTCTTTTCTTTTTTTTTTGGTAATTTCATGAATAATCTCTTTTTTAATGCTTTGCAAAACATTTTAACACTGAATAATTTATAGTTATTATGCTGTTTTACCCTCAAATGTTTGTCTATAACTTTTTTTTTTAAATGTATGTTTGGAAAAAGAATTGAAAACATTTTTCAGGCCCCAAGAAGAATAAAAATATCCTGACACAGACTAATATGAATTTCCACCACATGAACCATTAAATTATGAGTAAATAACTTTAAATAGGTGTCACTGTAGTGACTACTATGCATCACAGAATTTTAACCTAAATACCTTAAAATTATAGCTAAAATGCCTAAATATTGACTTTTTCCTAATGATTTTGACTTTTAATTGCAACATTCAACATTTTTTATCCCATAATTTCAAATAGCTATCGCACAAATTTGACTTTTTTAATCTCAGCATTTGAATTTTCATCTCATTATGTTGATTTCTTTACTCAAAATCTGACTTTTTGTTTCATAACTTTGCCTTTGATCCCAAAACTTTAATATATTACTTCCTAACATGATATTTTATGACATTATATGACTTTAAATCTCATAACTTTAAATGTTTTTAGCATAAAGTGAACTTTTTAATCCCAACATTTACATATTATCTCATAACTTTGATTCCTCATCTCTAACTTTGACTTTTAAATTTTGACTTTAATCTCAGCATTAAACTTCTTTTCCTGATTTCGACTTTTTAATCTCAACATTTGACTTTTTATTTCAACATTTGACGCATTATCTCCTATTTTTTTCACATAGCAATTAATCTTAATAGCATATTTGTACTTTGCAATCAAAAATTGTTATTTTTTTACCACAAAATTTGACTGTTATCATAATTTGGACATTTAACTTGACGTTTGGTACTTTGACTTTATAATATCATACATTTCTACTTCTTTTTCAAAATTTTGACATTAATTGCAAAATTTTTTGGGCAAAATGGTCAAAAACAAAATTCCAACACAGCCAAGCTTTTTTTTTTTATTGTCTTCCATGGGAATGAGTTGTTTATTTTTTGTTGGTTTTTATTTCAATATTTGACTTTTCTCATAACAGTTAATCCTAATAGCATATATTTGCTTTTATTATCAAGAAATTGCTTTTTTATCACAAGTTTGACTTCATTATCTCATAATTTGGACATTTTACTTTACATTTTGTGCGTCTTCTAATTACTTGACTTAATACTGTCATATGTTTCTGTATATTTTTAAAAATTTAGACTTTTATTGCAAAATTTTTTAGTTAATATGGGCAAAAAAAAAATTCCAACACAGCCAAGCTTTTTTTTGTCTTTCATGGAAATGGGCTGTTTTTGAGCTTTTTAATTCAAAATTTGACTTCTTATCTCCAAACTTTAATTTTTTTCTCATAACAGTTTGTTTTAATAGCATATATTTACTTTTATTATCCAAGAAATGCTTTTTTTAATCACAAAATTTGACTATTTTCTCGTAAGTTTGACTTTAACATCTCAAAGTTGGACATTTTACTTTACATTTTGTGCTTGCTCTAATTACTTTGACTTAATTATGTCATTTTTCTACTCTTGACTTTTATCGCAAAAGTTTTTGTTTCATATGTGAAACAAAAAAACTTTACAAAGCCACATTTTTTGTCTTTAATGGAAATGAGCTTTAATAGTAAACAGCCTCAATGTTAAAAAAGAAATCTCTTGGTTTCCTTGTAAGGCTTCCTTATCCATGAAAATATTGGGTTTCATATTTTTGGTGTGGGTCTATGGGTCCAATGTTTAGCAGTAAACCTCTTGATTTCAATAAAAAGCAGAAAAAATAACCTAAAGAGAATCCTATAAATAAACCAAAGGTTTTTGTGTTACCTGCCTCTTATTGAGGGGTATAGAACACATCTCTGAAATAAATTTGCTCTATTTATTTTTTCATGTTAAAATTAGCAACTATAGTAACATCTATGGTGTTAGGGTCAGTTTTGACCCATACATATATTTTTCCAAAAAATGCAAAAATAAATATTTTGCCAGCAATAGAACTTTAATATAAACACATAGAAACACAGAACAGGTCATAAAACAAAATATTTATTTGTGAGCGTGCATGTTTTTAGATGCATGTGTGGCAAAAAGTTACACTTTTTGTGTCTTTGCAGAGATACTTTTTGCATTGGAAACAAAATACATTAGTCTTTCTGTCTCCACTGCTTGGGCAGAACTGACACCTCTTTCTTTTAGTCAGGTGACCTGCATGGGGTGGAGGCAGGACTGACTGAGGAGGATACTGATGCAGATTCTCTCACTACACTGATCTGTGACTTCTCCCTCATTTTCTCCCAAAATGTAATCAAGAGCTTGGCTCACTGTAAGTCTTCTCTTCATTTTTGCATTCTGCAAATTGGAGATGTGCCCTCTGGAAGTCAATTGAGTGAAGCGACCTTACATGTCTGGACATATCCATCATTGTTTGTTTTGCTTTTTTTGCAGCTACATTGGACAAATGAGTGTCCCCTGAAGCTCATATGATTGGGAGAGGAGGTGTCTGTCATTGTGATGGCTGACAGTGCACTTATGATTTCAATTTTGGCTCTAAATGTTGGTTTATAATCTTATTTTTATAACCGGGTCCTAACACCACAAAGGACTAAATTTCAACCAGGGCATTTTATAATGTTGGGATTTTATTTTTTATACATAATTTTGTTGGAATCAACATTCCTGACAAAGTCAAGAAGCCTTGACGCAGTAAACAAACTTTAAGTGATTCTTTTATGCATTTAAAAACTAAAACGGGTCAGTTTAGTTTAGTTTAGTTTAGTTTATTCACACACATCAACCTTGGCTAGCACTGATACACATACATGCATACATATACACATACATATACATATACACATACACATACATATACATATACATATACACATACACATACATATACATATACACATACATATACATATACATATACATATACACATACATATACATATACACATACATATACATATACACATACATATACATATACACATACACATACATATACATATACACATACACATACATATACACATACATATACATATACACATACACATACATATACATATACACATACACATACATATACATATACACATACATATACATATACACATACACATACACATACATATACATATACACATACACATACACATACATATACACATACATATACATATACATATACACATACACATACATATACATATACACATACATATACATATACATATACACATACACATACATATACATATACATATACATATACACATACATATACATATACACATACATATACATATACACACACATATACATATACATATACATATGCATATACATATGTACAGTAGATTTCTCAGTGGATGTGCTGAAAGTGTGACCCCAAAGAAGCTATTTAAAGCTTGTAACAGGGGCCAGTTTTCCCACAAATAAAGGAGGAGCACACAAGTAAAATAACAACACAAATACAGACGGAAAGAAAAGAAAAAAAAAAAAGAAAGAAAAAGAAAAAAGAAGCAAAAAAGTAGCAGACGACCCTGATATTGTTCGTGGATGCAGTGATATAACCAGTAAATCAGAGATACTTAGACAATAGTAACTGTTTTAGTTTTCTCTTGAAGACAGAGATGCAATGTGACGTTTTTAACTCATTATCAAGCTCATTCCAGATCTGAGGCCCTCTGCAGACAAAACTGAGGCTGGAGCGTTTCAGTCTACGCTTCTTTCCAGTGATAAGATGTTTGTTCCTGGTAGCAAACAGGAACAGTAGCGACCCTAACACAAGAGGAAGGTTAAATATTTGTTCAAAATTAGGCATTGAGATGTAGAAAATAGCTTTTTTTTCTCTCCATCTGGATTTATTTACCACTCAGGAAATAACTTTATTTAACCTCATGAGTGCATTTCCCTGTGCAGCCACACGGGGGCGCCGTTGACCCAGCTGTGGCCCCGGCTCCTCCAGGGAGGTGAGGGCCGCTCCTTATTTTCCTGTCAGGCCTCAGCGGTGCATCAGCAGCTCTGCTCCTGGTCTGAGGGTGAGGAGGGTCTGAGGAGGAGAGTGTGTTTGCAGCAGAGGGAAATGACAGATGGAGTCGTGGGCTTCGCCGCTTTGACGCCATATGTACGGAAACCTTTTCTACCAGCTTATTATAACCAGAGGAGATCTATTTATAACCCACTCTGGCCTCTTTTCCTCTCACTGTGAAATTATTATGCTGATGCTTTTACACTTTACTCTCCTTTTAGCTCTTCTTCTCCTGATATTTGCCCCCCCCCCGCTCTGTTTGCTGTGTGTTGTTGAAGCTGTCGAAGCCCATGAATGAATGAATGAATAAATGCTTTTATTTCAGTTACAGTAATCAGTTAAACAAGTGTAATTTTGTGCAATCATTTTCCATATCAGAATGGAGCAATATATATGTATATATATTAGGGGTGGTGAATTGGCCTAATTTCCCGATTCGATTCGATTCAATTATTTAAGTCCCGATTTGATTACCAACCAATTTTCGATTATTGCCGATTATCGATTTTCGATTATTGCTGATTATCAATTCCATTTTTGCCGTTTATTGATCTCCAATTTAACATCAGTTAGTTGTTGAATTATTTGACTTCTCTTTTGAGTAACACGTCACAGCACCTTCAGTATTGTAGTGCAATTGTAATATCCAGATTAACTTTTGTTTTACTTTGTTTTAAATGAAGTCTTTCACTGTTGAAAAAAAACCTCACTTGTGAATAAATGTCCAAATTCTATTTATTTGTTCATTTAAGTAAAAACTTGCACATTCATAACAACTTAAATGTCATAATAAAGTAGACAATACAATACATTTTCTGTAGCATATATGCTATGATGGAAAACGAAACAAAACAGAGCACAACAGAACACATTGTGTTGTGAGTAATCAAGTACTGCATAAGTGGTCTAGAACAACCCAATCTTTGCACCATTGTGGTAACGTATTTAGTAAAATCCAATGTGAAGTTAACTCCTTTACACACATTTTACAGTAGCCTTATCACGCTTTTTAACGTCTTAATAAATATAAACAAACTACAGGCAATAAAGAGACTGCAACCTGCAGGAGCTGCTTTTGTATCTGCAGGGCTTAAAGTATTCTTGCGGGGTGCTGGAATTCTGGCATGTGAAACTTTATTGACATCTTGGCTGATGGATGAACTCTTCTGATTGGCTATGGTGTGGAGGTGCTTTTCCACACTCGAGAACACACACACTAGGGTGTGTCGAGCGGGTTAGTTAATAATCGATTTTTGGGATATTTAAAATCGATTCATAATCAGCCATTTAATAATCGCGATTAATCGATTATCAATTTTTTTCACCACCCCTAATATATATATAAACATCTACACACATACATACATATATATATACACACATATATATATAAACATACATACACACATACATACATACATACATATAGACACTTGCACAAAAACATTTACCAAGAAAACAATCCCTGTAACCAAAAAAGGAGCAGGCTGAAGCTGAGGCTTATCTTTGCCGATCCTGTACAATCTATAAGATCACCCAAAATATCAGCAGGACAAGAAGGAAAAAAAAAAAAGAGCATAACAAGAATTACTCTACATCAGTGGTTCCCAACCTTTTCCAAATCAGGGCCCACTTTTAAAGCTCAAAAACATTTGAGGCCCACCTCCAAACAAATACATACAACTATATATGTTTTTTTTAGAACCCCATTTATAACAATGACCCAAAATATAATTTAAAAAAATGTAATAAAACCCAAATTGTGATATCTGGTAGATAATGAAACAGATGTTAAGCCGAAAATGTAGTAAATTTTTGCCCAAATTATGACAACTTGTTACATTCTGGTGCAATTATTATATTTTGGGTTTTACTTTATGCTTTTTCGTTACATTTCGGGCTCAGCACTCTGGTTACAGTTTTAACAATTTTTGAAAATTTGGGATTTATTACATTTTTTTTCAATGACATTTCAGGTTGTTGTTATTTTTCAGGTCATGCTATCTATAGAGGAATAACATGTCTTCTTAGGGGACTTTTTTCATATATTAAAATCAGAACTGTTTTAATTTCCTTTAAAACTTAACCGAGTTAAACATTTTCAATGTTGTTATTTGTATCTTAATTTTTCTATTTGTACCTTGTATCTTTATATAGTTACACTCCAATAAAATACTTGTTTGGAAATGATTTCGCGGCCCACTTGCTGTACCTTCGCGGCCCACCAGGGGGCCACGGACCACAGGTTGGGAATCGCTGCTCTACATTATCACCATTCCCAATCATTTCACCTTTCAGTCATTTTAAACTGTAATCCTTTATTATTTTAGCTTTCAATATTTTTTTAAAAACTCAATAGAGATGTACACAGTTTTAATTCGTCACTAAGTTTATTCCATAACTTAACCCCCAAAATGAAACACATCTATATTCAACATTCGTCCTTACTTTACTTATTTCAAAAATACACAATCCCCTTAAATTATAATTCCTTTCTCTTAATTTAAAGAAATTTTGAATACAGGAGGGAACATTTTTGTTTTTTACTCGAAATAGTAATGCTAATGTTTTGAAGTACACAATATCTAGATCAGTGGTTTCCAACCTTTTCCAACTCAGGGCCCACTTTTAAATCTCAAAAATGTTTGAGGCCCATCTCAAACCCAATAAGTACGGCGGCTTTGTTACACCTTTTTAGAACCACGTTTTTAAACAATAACCCAGAATGTAAGAACGACCCAAAATATGATGAAAAATATAATAAATCCAAAATGTGAAAACTGGTCGATAATACAACAGATGCAAAGCCAAAAATGTAACAGCTCAGCACTTTTGTTACACTTTCAACAAGTTTTTGAAAATTTGGGTTTTACAACATTTTATTTTCTTTCATTTCCGGATATTATTATGTTTAGGGTCATTTTTTAAGGACTTTAAGGGCTCCAAATCCATCATTCTTTGTTCTGTACTGTACATACACCGATTTTCTTATATATTGTAAAATATTGTTTCAGATCTTTTACATATGTTAATCTTGTAAATTGAATTGTATTTATGTTTATTGTCTATTTTATTCTTATTACCTATAGTTTCATTTGTAAATCTTTCTATGTTTCTTTTGTATCCTGCTGCTGCTGTAAAGCTGAAATTTCCCCCCGTGGGACTAATAAAGGTTTATCTTATCTTTTCTTATCTTATCTTATTTTACCTATTGGGCCATAGTATGCCTTCCTAAAGGACTTTTTTTTCATATATGAATATCTGAACTGTTTTAATTTCCTTTAAAACTTGACTGATTTCAAAATTTTAAATGTTATTCTGTTTATTAGTACCTTCATAGAATTACACTCCAATAAAATCATACTTAATTGGATATGATTTTGCGGCCCACTTGCAATAGCTTTGCGGCCCACCTTGGGTCCCCGGACCACAGGTTGGGAATCAATGATCTAGAAACTTCAGAGCACGAGACTCTATAAATAATTGGACATGAGTCACTGAAGGAGCTGGAGAAGGTGGATCCTCCTCCTCCGTTATTCTTCTGCTTCACTCAGATTTAATATGAGCTGGCAGCATTAAACACATATTCACAGACAGACTTCCCTACATGTCTGGAAGCTCTCTCTCTCTCTCTCTCTCTCTCTCTCTCTCTCTCTCTCTCTCTCTCTGTTTTTCCTGGTTTAGATTAAAGGAGGCCTCCACGCCGGCCTTTGGGTTGGCGTTGTCCCTCTCCGTGGTCGTTGCCCCCCCCCCCTCAGCATCAGTATGGGAGACCTCTGCCTGTCGTAACGCGTCTCTGTCCCCAGCAGGGTCACACCACTCTGATGCGACAACCCTCAACGTCACGGCGTGTCCATGGCAACCGCACCGGGCACAGCATCCCCGAGCAGATGTTGGAGGGTTAAGAGCGAGAAGGAGGAGGAGTGTGTGTGTGTGTGTGTGTGTGTGTGTGTGTGTGTGTGTGTGTGTGAGAGAGAGTCAGCCTAAAGGAGGAAAACCAGTCTGCGCCTGCTAACACAGCGGCTTCCTCCTGCTCTTTAATAATAATAATAATAATAATACATTTTATTTATAAAGCGCTTTTCAAAACACTCAAAGATGCTGTACAGAAAATAAAAACATCAAATAAAACATCACAAAGTAAAAATTACAGTTTTAGAGCAGATAAAAGCCATTGAATACATTTAAAAGCAATCAAACATTAAAAGCTGGTTTGTGTTAATTCAGCGCTGCCAAAAAAACATGAGCAGTTCTCTTGTTTTTTTTTTGATTTTTTAACAAACTTTTACTCAAAGTCCCTTTCAGGACTTTTAAAGTTTCAATCTTCAAAAGGTCTTGAAATTATAATTTCCTGATCATAATCCACAATTTAAAATAAGATCATCTGCACTAAAATAGGTTATTTCTAAATGATAAAATTCAAAGCTACAACAGAAGCAAGAACGAAGGCTGAAACAGGAGCTAAAGGCTAAAACAGGAGCTAAATGCTAAAACAGGAGCTAAAGGCTAAATAGGAGCTAAAGGCTAAAACACAAGCTAAAGGCTAAAACAGGAGCTAAAGGCTAAAACAGGAGCTAAAGGCTAAAATATGAGCTAAAGGCTAAAATATGAGCTAAAGGCTAAAACAGGAGCAAAAGGCTAAAATATGAGCTAAAGGCTAAAACATGAGCTGAAGGCTAAAACATGAGCTGAAGGCTAAAATATGAGCTAAAGGCTAAAACAGGAGCTAAAGGCTAAAACAGGAGCTAAAGGCTAAAACATGAGCTGAAGGCTAAAATATGAGCTTAAGGCTAAAACAGGAGTTAAAGGCTAAAACATGAGCTGAAGGCTAAAATATGAGCTAAAGGCTAAAACAGGAGCTAAAGGCTAAAACAGAAGCTAAAGTTTAACAACAGGCAAAAGGGCTAAAATAGAAGCTTAAGGCTACAACAGGGACTGAAGATTAAAACACAGGCTAAAGGCTAAAAAAGGGACTCAAACAAAAAAGCAGATAATGCTAAAAAAGGGACAAAAGGATAAAAAAGGGGCTAAAGGATAAAAATGGTGCTAAAAGCCAAAACCCGAGCTAAAGGCTAAAACAGAAACTTCATTTTAAAACAAGCTGAAGGCAGAAGCTAAAACAGAGGCTTAAACAGGAGCTTAAGGCTAAAACACAAGCTACAAGCTGAAACAGAAGCTAAAAAGTATAAAAACACAGACTCAAGACGATAAAAGGGGCGTAAAGCTAAGTAGCAGCTACGAGCTTAAATAGCGACTTAAAGCTTAAAAAGGGGGCTAGAGGCTAAAATAGCAGCTAATAGCTACAACAGGGACTTACAGAGCTTATTGCAGGTTCATTTATTTATTTTTTCATTAACACTTTATTTGGTCTGATATTGATTGTAGAATAAGTGAATCACTGATTTTTCTAAAATTATTTGTAAATAAGATTTACTTTAAAAGACAGAATACCACAATTAAGACCTGGATGCCCCTGATATCATATCTAGCAACGAAGAAACCAGTGTAATTGTAAATTTAGTACAGTATGAACAGACAAGTAGTTAAGAGTGAGGCTTATAGGGAGATACTGGAGATTTCAGGTACCCTAGACCAGAGGTAATTGCTATTTTCCCTGTTTGTTTGTTTTTTTAAATGTATTTATTTATTTATTTTTCATTTATTATTTTTCTTTTTCCTTCTCTTAATGTGTGTATGTAGATATGTATGAAAATGGTAGTTTAGCTGTATGGAGATATGTATGGATGTATATGTACTACGTCTGTTTAAATCCTTCTCAGTTTGTTCTCCATTCAATTTCATACTTAATATAAAGTTTTTTTATTTGTTTATTATTTTCCTCTCTCTAAAAATTATCTATTTATACCCCCCCTTTTTTTTCTTTTCTTTTTTTTAAACTGTGCTTCTCCCTTTCATTCTGTTCGTGTTCAATTATCTTTGTTCTTCAATTGATTCTAAAAACTTTGTTAAAATGTTTAAATATAATGGTAAATATAAAAATGGAATCCATAACAGAAAATTGTAAAAGGAGACATGAATGTATATTTAAAATGTATGCAATATTTTTTTTCTCAATAAAAACATATTTGACTAAAATTATTTGTAATAAAAAGGCACAAATTTAGAGGTGGCTTTTTTCAGTGTAGCTGTTTTTTTTTTCAACACTGCGTCATTTGACGTCACTAAGGGGACGGACGTTTTCAGCGTCCGCTCTGATCCAATGTTTACCAGAGGAGGAAGATAATGAAAGCGGGGATTTACGTCGTGTTTGTTGTGTTTCAACACGTTTTTAATTTAAATTGATTTTTCGTTGAGATGGTGCAATATTTCGTTTGACTCTGGAGGCAAAAATAGAAACTTAGCAGGAAACTGAGTCGATGTTTTCCCCAAAAGGAGGAAAGTTTCGCTTCGTGCTCGGGTTTGTTTTTGTGCAGCTGAAGAAACTGGACTTTATCTCTACAAACGTCACAGAAAGAAAAAACTTTCCTCTGTTGTGGCAGGAAAACGTTTTTCATGGAGGATCAGAAACTGGAGCAAGGACCGGGGGAGATGATGGAGGTGAAGCCGCAGACAGCGACACTTTAGCGGCAGCAGCAGCAGCAACAGCCCGGGAACATGTACCACAAATAAACGCGGAATTACCGGAAATTCAGCCCAGGACAGAAACAACTGAGCAAAGTAAGTCTTCATTTAATTTTTCTAAACCTGGATTAGTGGATATACGAATTTTAACAGGTAGAAAAAGTGTTTGTTGAACGTTTCGCTAAAGCTGACAAACGCTGAAAACAGTTGTTCAGATTTGGCGTTTTTACTCCGCTCTCCTTTTTTACGTTTTTCCTCCTTTTCTTCTTCATCTTGTCTAAAAGTTTCATCGTTTTAATCCTGAGAATCCTCATATGTGTAGGAATACAGATTTTCTTCCTCTTTATTAACAGCAGTGACAGTTTGATCCGTGTTCATGTTGATGTTTAATTGACGCGTTTCCAACAAAACTCCCCTCTGTTACGTCACAGCCCAATGACGGTTTTTAATGCAGAATAAAAAAAAAAAAAAAAAATACTACTTCTGAAACAATTGTTTTTACCTCTCACTATCTGCCAATGTCTTTTCCTTTCTTTTTTTTTTTTAAATTTATTATTATTATTTTTTTTAAATGTACTTGCTCTTAAGGTGCGTGTATAAGCAAATATACAATAATTCTACGTATATGTATCGGTGATTGCATGTGCATATATGCGCAAGTTCTATGCTCAAGTATTATGTCACTGTATTTTTAGTTTCAATTACTTTGGTGTATTATTTATAATAATTAACATCAGGAGGCTCTGGAGACTAAATTAACAGCTAATTGCTAAAAACGGGAATAAAGGATAATGGCTGATGGCTAAAATAGCGACTTAAGGCCGAAATGGAAGCTACAGGCTAAAACATGCGCTAAAGGCTTAAACAGAAGCTACAAATAAAAAAAAGTAAAATAAAAATCCAGAAGCTCAAACAAGAACTAAAGCTTCAAACACGTGCTAAAAGCTAAAAAAAAAAAAAATGGACTTGAACCAAAAAACGGCTAAAAGCTAAAACAGGAGCTAAAAGCTAAAATGCTAAAACGGGCTAAGATTAAAAAAAAAAGAAAAAAAAAAGTGTCAAGCTGGATTCATCAGAGCTCAAGAAATTTTAAACAAATGAAAATAAACAGATATATGGAATTAAAAAATAAAACTCAATAGTTTCAGCATGCCTTGAAATGTCTTCACAGATAAATAAATTCTCTTTGATCCATGAATAAGACAAGAAACACTCATCAGTTCACGCTTTTATTATGAAAATCATTTTGCAGATTTGATTATTGTTATCATCTATATATATATTTATATATATGTTATTTTCAGTTATTCAGAGGATGCATCAGCACAGTATATCTTAATAGGAAGACTATTGCTAGAATAAATATCTATACAATATAATCAGTGAAATAAAAAAATGTCCCAACAGAAAATAAAAACAAACGTTTACAAAAACAATAAGTGCTTCAAAGAAACGAACCGTCTGCAAAACTGAAGCGTTAAATTCTGCTGAGGAGTTTGTTTCAAAATACAAAGATGATGATTCACAGTTTGTGTCCTTGTTCTCATGCTGGCTGGAACACCGATAGGGACCATGCAGGGGCGAAGAGGGGCGGGGCCACAGGAGAGAACCATCCACAAAGTCTGCACGCCCTGCACGCCATACGCATCACTGTACGCATCACTGTACGCATCACTGCACGCCGCGTCCGCACAGAAACAGCCTGTGAGCGAGTGTAAAGGGGTGAGAGGTCACGGGGTCAGTTTCCCGGAGGAGACTCAGCCTCCGGGTTAAATTTGAGCTGATCGCTGTCTGAGTGGATCTGTGAGAAAACCCAGAGTGTTCAGGACGACTTTTCAAAATAAAAGCTCAGATAATGTCACACATTAAAAGCTTCTCAGTGGGGGAGAGTGGGGTGAACTGAGCCTTTTTTTTACATCTGCTGTCTCCAGACAAGGAGTAAAACACCAAAAAGTTTGGACATTATTTTTCTTAACAAACTTTTATCTCTGTAATTTGACTTATCTGGTAATTTTGACTTTTATTTCAATTTTTTGTCTATTTCAACATTTGAAAGTTTTTTTCTTAGAATCTGACGTTATCTTGTAATTTTGACTTTCTATTTCACAATTTGGACTTTAAATCTCAAAATTCTGACATTATATCTCAAATTTCCACTCTTCATTTCCAAATTTGGCCGTTATTTTATCTAAAAATTAAATTTATCTCTAAATTTTGACTTATTATCTCTTTTTTACTTTCTATCTCACAATCCTGACTTTAATCTTAATATTCAAACGTTATATCACAATTTTGATATTTTTTCTTAAAAATTTGACCTTGACTCAAAATTTTGGCTCATCTCGTTATTTTGTCTTTTATCTCAAATTTCGACTTTTTTTTCTCAAATTTAAACTTTTTATCTGAAAATTTTGATGTTTTCCCTTATAACCAGACTTTACTTTATCAAAATTTCGACCTTTTATCCCAGAATTTTGACTTTAAATCTCAAAATTCTGACATTTTTTTCCAAATTTGGCTGTTATTTTATCTAAAAATTACATTTATCTCTAAATTTTGACTTATTATCTCTTTTCTACTTTCTATCTCACAATCCTGACTTTAATCTTAATATTTAAACATTATCTCACAATTTTGATCTTTTTTCTTAAAAATTTGACCTTGACTCATCTCGTTATTTGTCTTTTTCTCAAATGTCGACTTTTTTTTCTCAAATTTAAACTTTTTATCTGAAAGTTTTGATGTTTTCCCTTATAACCAGATTTTTACTTCATCAAATTTTCGACCTTTTATCCCAGAATTTGGATTTTCTTTCCCAGAATTTTGACTTTTTATCTCAAATTTAGACTTTTTACTTAAAAAAAATTGAAGTTTTCCTCAAAATTTTGTTTTTATTATTCTAATATTCTGACTTTTAATCTCACACTTTTGACTTAACATGGGCCAAACATTTATCCCGACAGAGCCAAGTTTTCATTTCTTTTTTTCTAATACTGGTAGAAATGGGCTTCCATACATAATAGCTGAAATTAAAAAAGTTTGCTTTGACAATCAAGGGAAAAAAAACAACAACAAAACAGTTTTTGTATAAAAAAGAAGCTAAAAACATTACCACATATGTCTCAATAAAAGGGAAATCTAAATGTAGGATGTTAAAGTGTTTGTACTGTTGCCTAGTTACAGGGATTGGCTCATCTCACCCCACTCTCCCCTATGTTTGTAAATTCATTCTCATTTTTATTTCGGCTCCAAATGTTTGTTTTTCACTCTCAGTTCCTCTCAGTTCCTCTTTGTTTTGTTACTTTCCACCAGGACAAAGCAGCAGCAGCAGCGTGTTATGTAATTGGCTGCTGCTTCAGTGGGATTAAGTCGACAGTCAGTCACAAAAACTGGCTCCGGCCTGTTTGTTTGGATCCACGGACAAAAACTCTGCGAGGAAAAGAGTCTCTGCAGGAGCATCGTACAAGAAAACAAACAGGAATTCATCACTGACCCACGAGAAACTGATTATTTCAGACGATATGAACACTGAACACTCTGAGCTTCCATAGATTCAAACAGCTGAAGTCAGTTTCTCTTTGGATGAATCGAAGTTGGCGTCAAACACGTCTCTTGTTGTGTTTTTGTCTCTGATTGGTTCGTAAGAAGAAAACGCAGATTTTCCTCTGAAATGTAACGTCCTTTACACACTATTTACAGCTATCTACAGTCAGACGTGAGCCGCCTCCGGTCTGTTCAACACACACACACACACACACAAAAACACACACACACACACACACAGAAAGAAAGAGAAAGACTGTGGGGGTGAATATGAAAACCAGTCAAACTTTCAGGGGGTGGACGACTGATTTATGAAAGATAGAGACTGACACTGAGAGGATGAAGTGTGTGTGTGAGTGTGTGTGTATGTGTCTATTATTCTTATTCTATATGCTCCTGTAGGTGTGTGTGTGTGTGTGTGTGTGTGTGTAAAGGTGTGAGCTGTGAGGATGACTCATGCAGAAATGTGTAGGCAGCAAACATTTGACTGACATTTAAAGAAGGACACACACACACACACACACACACACACACACACACACACACATACACACACACATGTGCAGTGATGCAAATATGAGGCTGATTCTGCACAAACACACACACACTCACACACACTCCTCCCAACGTGCAGACCTCCTCTGTTTGTGCGGTTACACCTCATACTTTCACACCATTTCTAATAATAGCCCACACACTCACACACACTCACACACACACACTCACACACACTCTCAGCTCCTCGTCTCTTTGTTTCTCCTCTCGTTCAGACTCAGAAACAGCAGATTGCACAAACATGCGCTCACAGTCGGCGTTAGCGTGAAGCGTGGAGCTGAAGCATCGATGCAGAAGCTTCTTCACGTCGTGGTCAGACCCTGAGACGTGTTCCAGCGTCAGAAATGACAAACATGAGGACAGAAGTTAGAGCTGAACGATACACACACCATCGAGAAATAAACCCAGATATGAACATTCAAGATATCAACATCGATAAATCGACAATTAGATTTTTCCTGCAGCTGTGGATCGACAGCAGTGAACACACTGAGTGGGAAATTTAAAAAGAGAAACAAACTGATGGTGCAAAATCTCTACACCGTAGGGCTGAGAGATTAATCGAAAAATAATCAAAACTAACATCACGATTTTGTTCATTTTAATTTTTCCTCTCCTGTAATTCTCTCTCTACTAATCGTCCTCTTTTTCCGGACATGTTCTTCCTTTTTGGTGCTAAAATTTTTCTTTTCTCAGCTTGTTTCACAGATATTTATAAAATAGCAAAGCTGCACTGAGCTACTGACATTATTCTGATTATTCACCAACCTCAAAGTCAAAACCGTACGATAAAAAGTTTTTCATCTTTGAGAAGATATTGCCAAAATTACGAGATACAGGATCTACATTTTGAGATAAAACATCAAGTTATGTGATAAGAAGGTAAAATTTCTGAGATATAATGTCAAATAATGATAAAGGACTTACATATTTTGACAAAAAATGTCAAATAATGAGATGAAAAGTTAAAATTCTGAGATGAAATGTCAAATAATGAGATGAAAAGTTAAAATTCTGAGATAAAATGTCAAATAATGAGATGAAAAGTTAAAATTCTGAGATAAAATGTCAAATAATGAGATGAAAAGTTAAAATTCTGAGATAAAATGTCAAATAATGAGATGAAAAGTTAAAATTCTGAGAAAAATGTCAAATAATGAGATGAACAGTTGAAATTCTGAGATAAAATGTCAAATAATGAGATGAAAAGTTAAAATTCTGAGATAAATGTCATATAATGAGATAAAAAGTTAAAACTCTGAGATAAAATGTCAAATAATGAGATGAAAAGTTAAAATTCTGAGATAAAATGTCAAATAATGAGATGAAAAGTTAAAATACTGAGATAAAATGTCAAATAATGAGATGAAAAGTTAAAACTGAGATAAAATGTCAAATAATGAGATGAGAAGTTTAAATTTTGAGATAGAAAAACCAATCAATCTTTGAGATAAGGTCAATATTTTAAGAAAGAAGTCAAAATTTTGAAATAATCAAGCCAATATTTTGAGATTGTAAACACCCACAGGAGTTTTTTTTTTAATTATGAGGGGAAAATAGTCTAAATTTTGAGATTAAAGGTAGACATATTGAGCTTTTATCGCATCAATTTGACTTTTTATTTCAAAATTTTGACATCATATGAGCAGAAGAGTCTGAACAAAGCCAGTTTTTCATTTTTAATCGGCTAAGATGATCTTCTATAGCAGGGATTCCCAACCTGTGGGTCGTGGCCCCCTGGTGGGTCGCGGTGGTATTGCAAGTGGGCCGCCAAATCATTTCCAATAAATTAGTGTAATCATATGAAGATGCAAATTTACAGACCAATATTCAAAATTTCAAACTCAGTTAAGTTTTAAAGGAAATTAAAAAAGTTTAGATGTTCATATATGAAAAAAAAGTCCTTTAGAAAATATAATTACGACCCAATCAGTTCCACAACCCTAAACATAGCAACCCAAATTTTAAAAACTTGTTGAAAATGTATCAAAAAGAATGCAGTGAAACCAAAGATGTGATAACTGACCCAAAATGGAATAAGTTGTTAGATTTTGGGCAAAATATTATGACGCTTTTGGCTTAACATCTGTTATACTATTGACCAGTTATCACATTTAGGTTTATTATATTTTTCATTATATTTTGGGCCGTTGTTACATTTTGAGCCATTGCTACAAATTATGTTCTAATTAGACAATTTGTAGCAGACGTACTAATTGGGATGGAGGTGGGGCTCAAACGTTTTTGAGATTTAAAAGTGAGCTCTGAGTTGGAAAAGGTTGGGAATCACTGATCTACAGATTAATTCAGCTTTCATTATAGAAAATATGCCCTTCTAACGTTAAAGGAGTGTTTAAATAAATGGGGCTCTAAAAAAGGTGGTCACTGTAGGTTAATGTTGCTGAATATGAACAGAATAATCTGAATTGAGAGTGAGATATTTGTGCATTCACAGAAATTATGAATGAAATGTAAAAAGAATAGATCCTTCAAAATAAAACACAGTCTTGATTTTTGAAATTTAGCATCAGATCTTAGTTGAGGACTTTGACTTTTCTGCACAAGATATTCAGATTTCTTAAGTTTGATAACTGGATGTTTGGTATCGTTCAGCCCTAAGAGAAACCCCTCCACCCTCCTCCATCCTCCTCCATCCTCCTCCTCCTCCTCCTCCTCGTACCTCTGTGTTTCAGTCGCTCTGCACATGAAAAGAGAAAAACCGAAGCGTCTGCGTGTGCATCCCTGGTGTCTAACAGGTAAAGGGTACGTTTACGATGCACGTTTTTGAGTTTAACAGGACCTCACGTTAGTGCAAAGTACAACACGTCAAGAACAACAGATTCATCATCCAGCAGATAGAAAAGAAACAGAAGAAACAGCCATGAAGTGGATCCTTTAGTTACATATTCACATTTTGCTATTATTATCTGAGAGATCTGTGTGTTTGTGTCACGTACATTGATCAGAAGCAACATTATTAGCTGTGTATTACAGTACATCGCAACACCACGGCTCCGACTGTAACAGCGGGAGTTTTCTTTACACGGGGAACATCTTACTTGAAGCTTTTCTCACCGTTCGGCGTCTTCGGTCTTTTATTTACACAAACTCTGCTCCTCTGTGTGGGTTCATCCAGGTTTTACAGGAGTCTTCAAGTAACATGTCGCCCTAAAGTGCCCAGTTGTTGGTTCTGCTGCACACGGAGGACGGAGACAGATGAGGAGAGTTTTTTTTCTGTGCTTTGACTTTCTTTACAAATCCTCAGTGTCTTTGGGTTTGAGCAGGAGCAGATTATCCTCCAACCAAACTGTTTTTAAACCCCGCCTGAGAGATGGAGACCAATAATCTGCATCCTAACGTCCCGTTGGTGGTGGTGGGGTCACATTTATCATATCCGAGGATAAGCCGTCAGTGTCACGTTCGTTACCCTGTTTGTTCAGCAGAACCACAACCTCATTGTGCCACCAGCTGGACAAAGAAACACTTTACAGAGAGCGAGCGAGCGAGCGCCGCTCACCGTGGGGTCGTTGGATCCGTTTTGTTTTTTTTTCAGCGCAAAGAGTCGAAGGTGGAGACGCAAAGAAAAAAAAAACACAAAGAGGGAGAAATGAAGTGTACAGGTGGATTTGTTGGTAGAAAAGTGTTTGTGCTTTTGGCTGTTCAGAGACGGTGTTAACGAGGACAAACGTAGATATTCAAGAGATGTGGAGAGTGTGTGTGTGTGTGTGTGTGTGTGTGTGTGTGTGTGTGTGTGTGTGTGTGTTATAAAGTGCAATGTGAGGGCATTCAGGCCGACTGAGCCATGTTTGTCTCTGTGTTTGTCTCCATGTTTCTCAGATTGACCTTTTCTTTCTGTTTTTGTCTCCTGCATGAATGAATTTGTGCACATGCTGTGTGTGTGTGTGTGTGTGTGTGTGTGTTTACATGTGTGTGTGTGACTCACTATGATAGGAAATGTGACCAAAACGTCTGTAAACCAAACAGATCCAGGTGACTTTAAGTGTATTTTTACATCCTCTCTTTCTTCGTGTGCTTTTTAAGGTGGATTTTTTTTCTTATTTTACATTTAACCCTCGGGAAACCAAACAGTTTCTGCTCATTTTTTCTTTTTTTGCTTTCTCATTTTTCTCTTTCTCCTCTATAGATTCAGAAAAAAACAGTTATCAGCTGATTTTCGTGCAGTAACAACATTTAGAAGCTAAAAAATATTACAAATATGGAAACAGATTATGTCGGACTCTTTTAAAAATTAAAACAAAGGGAAGGAATAAGTGTATATGACACATTTTCAGGTTCCAGATTTAAAGTTTGGACATTTTTAACTTTCCTGTGGTCTCATTTATCACTATAATATTTAGTCTTACACCTCTACACTGCAAATACAAAAAACAAAAACCTGAAATCTAGAAAGTATTTATGATTTATTTGTTGTAAAAAATGTCTTTTTACTCTTAATATGAGCCACATTTACCAGACCAGTACAGAAAAATGTCTTGTTTCAAGTTATTTAAAGACAAAAATGATGTTTAACTGCTTGTTAAAAAGGGAATTAATTTTTCTAATGGGGTAAGGATTATTTTTATTTCAAGTAACTTGACCAGCAAAATGTTTCTTACCCCATCAGCAGATTTATGTCCCTTGTTATGAGCAATTAAAACATAATTTTTGTCTTTAAATAACTTGAAACAAGACACTTTTATAGACTTATCAGCTGAAAGTTTCTCATATCAAAACTAAAAAAACATTTTTTACTAAAAATGAGACGCAAACGCGTAGATTTCAGTTTTTGCTGTGTTTGGGTTCAGGCAAAATTCAGAGAATTTTTGAAGCATTATTATAAAATGAATGTTCATTATTCAAAGCTTTGTAAAAGCAGATTAAAACATAGAATTTTTTAATTTTTACAGAATTTTGCTGAAGAAAACGGTTGATTTTCTGTAAATTTTCAAAGAGGATGTTGATGAAATTCTTTCGTCTTTTCGTGATACATTCAGGTACCGCCGGGATCCTCGTGTTTTCTGGTGCTGGGATTTTTTTGTTTAGAAAGTTATTTTAAAATTTACAAATGAAAATCAAAATTCAAGGAGTTTTCCATCCAACTCTTAATTCCAGGTTTTAACACCACAACTGTTCAGTAACAACAAGCGCGCGTCTGTAAACGTCTCATGCTGCGTTCATGCAGGCTCAGAAATGCTAAAGCCTAAAAAACAGACATTGGTTATTAAAAACCTGACACCAATAATTCCTTATATTATATTTTTAAGCCAATATCAGCCGTTATTTTATGGAGCATCCTAAATGAAAATCAAAGAAACATTAATCTTTTTTCTCTTTCTGAGCAGATAATCCAAACACCAAAACTCAAACAGATCCGTCCGAAACTTTCAGGTTTTTCCGGTTTTTGATTGGTCAGTCGGTTTGTAAACACCTGTCATGTTTGTGTTTGGTGTCCCGAGGGTGAAAGAACAACAAACAAACAAACAAACAGACAAGAAAAAGGTAAACAAAGTGAGAAGAGCGGTGAAAAGTGCCAAAGCAAACCCACATTCTCCAGAATAAAATAATCCTCCTGGTTTTCTGGTGGAAGCAGCTCGGCCGTGATTATCCGCGTTTCTCCAGCTTCTTTTAAAAGGTTTGTTGCGTTGAATTGAGCTTCACTTTGAGAGTTTGCAGATGAGTTTGAAGCGTATTAACAGCTGATTCAGTCTTTATCCTTCAGAGCAGAGAAGAAGAAGATCAGAGCTTCTCTTTGTCTGAAAGGACCAAACATCCTCCTGTGTATGTACATCAGAGTCCTGGTCCTGGTCCTGGTCCTGGTCCTGGTCCTGGTCCTGGTCCTGGTTGTTTGGGGGGTTTTTGCTGCCGTGCCGCTCATGCGTTGGTTTGTTTTCAGTCTGAAAGCCTCGGGCTCCTGAGCTCGGAGCGTGTCGGACTCATCAGTCTCTTAAAACAGTTTCTAACAGAGAGGTGAGCTTCGATTACACGCTCCGCTCCGTCACACACTTCACTCCTCTCTGCTTTTAGAGGCAGAGAATGAGGTTTATGGGATGGTGGAGGGGTCGGGGGGGTGTGTGGATGTGGATCAGAAACCTTCGAGCAGCCGTTCTCAACCTTTGGGTCCTGAAATCCACATGATTCTAACTAAAGTTAAACAACAAAATTTCTGTCAGCGTTGTTTCAGGTCGCCCTAAAACTCAGGAAAACACACTGAAAAAAATCTGTGTTCACTCGAATCGCTGCAGTGTCACGTCAGGCCTGCAGGGGGCGATATAACTGTCGGAGCCGTTTACACCAGTGTTTCCCAAAGTGGGGGTCGGGACCCTTTGGGGGGTCGCGAGACATCGATAGGGGGTCATGGAATGTGTCCCAAAATCGAAAACTGTGAACAATTCATGAACATTTTATCCATTATTATGAGAATAAAAACAAAAATTGGGGTGAAAGATAATATAAAATTATGCAAACAGAAAATGTTTTATCTGTTTTTCACATTTTTTTGTTCAAGTTTGATGCCGTGAACTCAGCAAAGTGCACATTAGTCGGTAAATTTTCTATCGATCAGTTGTTGGTTTTTGTCTGTTTTTGGATTGTCCTGTTAGTGTTGTACCACAGCAGGGGGTCACCAGTCCCTAACGCTGCTATTTTGGGGGTCACAGGCGGAAAAGTTTGGGAACCGCTGGTTTATACAACAAAGGGTTAGAGGCTGAAGAAGAGGTGAAGTTTAGACTAAAAACTTTTTCTCTGATTGCAGAAAAAGTGCAATAAATGCAAATTTTGGAAGAAGTCAGTCGGTAGATTCAGCAGCAGAAGAACAAAGCTTTAGGTCGCTGTTGTTGTTGTTGTTGTTGTTTTTTTTCGGTTCACATGTGGCACAGTTGGGGTTTAAAGCGCATGCACAAAGCTGAGCGTGACATCAGTGTTTTCACTGAAAGCTCCAGCTCGGCATTTACACGGCAACAGTGAAAACAGCGTTTCAGAAAAACTCCACTCTGGAGGCCGTTTTCCAAAATTTGTCGTATCAGTTAAGTTTGTGTTTTGCTCGAGTTCAACGAGCAATTGTTCATGAACTCGTTTATATTTCACACTGCAAAAAACTGAATCTCATCAAGTGTTTATGTCTTATTTTTCGGAAAAATTATGTTTTTATTCTTAATACGAGCCACATTCAACTGACCAGTCCATAAAAATGTCTTATTTCAGGTTATTTAAAGACAAAAATGACATCTGAATTGCTTGACCCAATCCAAAAATATTCCAATTGAGTAAGAAGAAAAGTGTCTATAGCAGATTTTTTTTGACTTGTTTCTCATTTTTGTCTTCAAAAAACTTGAAACAAGATATTTTTCTGTTAGTTAAATGTGGCTCATATTAAGACAGTTTTCTCACCAAAAATAAGACATAAAATGAGCTGATGTCCTGTGTTTCTGCCTGATTGACAGTGTCAGATTTATAAAGACCTAAAAAAATATTTACACAAAAATGCTGACTCGTTCTCTCTTATATTCAGCAGCATAAACATTCAAAAGGAAACTGAAACGGGCTGTTTTGTTAAGGATTTAATTTGTAAGTGTTGATTTTTGTTTCCTTTAATAAAATATAAAGATAGATAAATAAACGTGGGGTCACAGATACCAGTGCAGGTTAATATTTAATGTATTTAATATTTAATATTTAATCTTACACCTCTACACTGCAAATACAAAAAACAAAAACTGGAAATCTAGAAAGTATTTATGATTTATTTGTTGTAAAAAACGTCTTTTTACTCTTAATATGAGCCACATTTACCAGACCAGTACAGAATAATGTCTTGTTTCAAGTTATTAAAAGACAAAAATGATGTTTAATTTCATTGTAAAAAAGGGAATTAATTTTTCTAATGGGGTAAGGATTATTTTTATTTCAAGTAACTTGACCAGCAAAATGTTTCTTACCCCATCAGCAGATTTATGTCCCTTGTTACGAGCAATTAAAACATAATTTTTGTCTTTGAATAACTTGAAACAAGACACTTTTATAGACTTATCAGCTGAAAGTTTCTCATATCAAAACTAAAAATGAGACGCAAACGCTTAGATTTCAGTTTTTGCAGTGTTTGGGTTCAGGTGAAATTCAGAGAATTTTTGAAGCATTATTATAAAATGAATGTTCATTATTCAAAGCTTTGTAAAAGCAGATTAAAACATAGAATTTTTTGTTTTTTACAGAATTTTGCTGAAGAAAACGGTTGATTTTTTTGTAAATTTTCAAATGGGAGGATGTTGATGAAATTCTTTTGTCTTTTCGTGATACATGTGTTGATTTTTGTTTCCGTTATTAAAAAATAAAGATAGATAAATAAACTGTGGGGTCACAGATACCAGTGCAGGTTGATTGGGGGGGTCGTGACTCAAAAAGGTTGAGAACGGCTGATTGAAAAAAAGCTGCAGAAGTGAAACAGTCTGAGCGAACTCCTCTTTTTCCTCCTGGTGTTTTCTGCTTCTGTCGCTCAGATGTTGATGGATGTAAACGTTCAAACGATAAAGTTTAAAGAAGAGCTGAGTCGTGTCCAGTCTGTGGTTGTTGTTGTTGTTGTTGTTGTTGTTGTTGGAGGAGATGGAGTTGATGCTGAGTCTCTCTCCTCTCTCACACCTCCCTCCTCCTCCTCCTCCTCCTCCTCCTCCTCCTCTGCTCCTTACATCACGCTGCACTTCCCCTTCAGTCTCTCGGCGCGGGACTGTTTCCCCGAGCGTTTCCCGTCGATGTTGAGGCTCATGTTCCTCTTCTTGTCCAGGTTGAGCAGCTCCTGGAAAAGCTCGGTCACGTTGTGGTTGGTTTTGGCCGATGTCTCCATGAAGGCGCATTTCCACTGGTTGGCCTGCGCCTCGCCGTCTTTAGTCTCCACCTCCCGCAGCGTCTCGTCGCTCTTGTTGCCCACGAGCATGATGGGAATGGCCTCCACGTTTCCCTTTATGGCCAAAACCTGCAGGTGGACAAAAATACAAAAACCTTTCTCTGATTATGACGCCTGAAAACGAACGAACGCTTCAGTTTAAATCAGTGTTTATGAAACTTCTTTAGGGCTGTGACCAGTGACGCTCCCCGACTAAAACCACAAAACAGACATTTCTACTTCCCCTCGTTTATTTAAATGGTTCAAGGTTTATTTCTCCAAATTTAGAGATAAAGAGTCCTAAGGTCAAAATTTGACATAAAAAAGACAAAATTATGAAATGATATCTCCAAAATATGAGATAAAACAGTAAAATACTGGGGGATAAAAGTCAACATTTTGAAAAAAAAAAGTTGAAATTCAAGATACAGAGTCAAAAGTTTGAGATTAAAAGTCAAAATTTCAGATGAAAAGATAGAATAATGGGATAAAAGACAAGTATGGGCTATAAGTAGAAGTAGAAACTTTAAGAAGAAAATGGCCAGATATTTAGATAAAAAGTCAAAATTTGAAAATACTACTAGAAACTTTCACATAAAAAGTACAAATATTGAGATTTAAAGTTTAAATATTCATTGAAAGTCAAATTAATGAGATAAGAAAACAAGAAATTTTGAGATCAAAAGTCATAAACACGAGATTAGTTCAAATTTTCACATAAAAAGTCAAAACATCAAGAATAGAAGGAGACAATTTCTTTTTTTATTTTATTTTTTTGTTTTTGTCATTATTTTTAGTGGTTCAAGGAACGTTTTTAATTTAGAAAAACAACAAATTCAGGGAGAGATTAGAGTCCTGATTTTATCAAATTTGTAAAGGTATAAAAGTTTATTACAGCAAAATCCCCATATTTGATTTTTACTCTTGCACCAAAAGTTATCGTGTATTGAAAATAAATCTGAAACCAACTGACTTTTTATTTTTCCAGCTGGTGTAAAAACTGCGTCCTCATTACCCACGTAGGCTGTTAGTGTAAAATAAAAAGTGATAAATGATTTAGGGGCTTTTATGAATTTGGTAAAAGTAAACAGCTCTTTCATGATGAAGTGAGCAGATTTACCGCTGTTTCTTTCCTGTCACTTCACTTTTATCTCTGGGACCGTTTCACATTTTTGTTGTTGTGTTGTAGTTGAGCTGATTTATTCCAGTAGGTGTCAGTAATTCACCTCAACCTGAGCGCCCCCAAACTGACAAACGCCATTAGCGCCGTGCATTGTGGGAAACAGT
>RPOG01003811.1:15776-26366 GCA_008086565.1 Thalassoma bifasciatum | reverse complement strand
GGACAAAGAAACACTTTACAGAGAGCGAGCGAGCGAGCGCCGCTCACCGTGGGGTCGTTGGATCCGTTTTGTTTTTTTTTCAGCGCAAAGAGTCGAAGGTGGAGACGCAAAGAAAAAAAAAACACAAAGAGGGAGAAATGAAGTGTACAGGTGGATTTGTTGGTAGAAAAGTGTTTGTGCTTTTGGCTGTTCAGAGACGGTGTTAACGAGGACAAACGTAGATATTCAAGAGATGTGGAGAGTGTGTGTGTGTGTGTGTGTGTGTGTGTGTGTGTGTGTGTGTGTGTGTGTGTTATAAAGTGCAATGTGAGGGCATTCAGGCCGACTGAGCCATGTTTGTCTCTGTGTTTGTCTCCATGTTTCTCAGATTGACCTTTTCTTTCTGTTTTTGTCTCCTGCATGAATGAATTTGTGCACATGCTGTGTGTGTGTGTGTGTGTGTGTGTGTGTGTGTGTGTGTGTGTTTACATGTGTGTGTGTGACTCACTATGATAGGAAATGTGACCAAAACGTCTGTAAACCAAACAGATCCAGGTGACTTTAAGCGTATTTTTACATCCTCTCTTTCTTCGTGTGCTTTTTAAGGTGGAATTTTTTTCTTATTTTACATTTAACCCTCGGGAAACCAAACAATTTCTGCTCATTTTTTTCTTTTTTTGCTTTCTCATTTTTCTCTTTCTCCTCTGTAGATTCAGAAAAAAACAGTTATCAGCTGATTTTCGTGCAGTAACAACAAAATATTACAAATATGGAAACAGATTATGTCGGACTTTATCTTTTAAAAATTAAAACAAAGGGAAGGAATAAGTGTATATGACACATTGTCAGGTTCCAGATTTAAAGTTTGGACATTTTTAACTTTCCTGTGGTCTCATTTATCACTATAATATTTAGTCTTACACTTCTACACTGCAAATACAAAAAACAAAAACTTGAAATCTAGAAAGTATTTATGATTTATTTGTTGTAAAAAATGTCTTTTTACTCTTAATATGAGCCACATTTACCAGACCAGTACAGAAAAATGTCTTGTTTCAAGTTATTTAAAGACAAAACTGATGTTTAATTGCTTGTAAAAAATTGAATTAATTTTTCTAATGGGGTAAGGATTATTTTTATTTCACGTAACTTGACCAGCAAAATGTTTCTTACCCCATCAGCTGATTTATGTCCCTTGTTACGAGCTATTAAAACATAATTTTTGTCTTTAAATAACTTGAAACAAGACACTTTTATAGACTTATAAGCTGAAAGTTTCTCATATCAAAACTAAAAAAAACATTTTTACTAAAAATGAGACGCAAACGCTTCGATTTCAGTTTTTGCAGTGTTTGGGTTCAGGCAAAATTCAGAGAATTTTTGAAGCATTATTATAAAATGAATGTTCATTATTCAAAGCTTTGTAAAAGCAGATTAAAACATAGAATTTTTTAATTTTTACAGAATTTTGCTGAAGAAAACGGTTGATTTTCTGTAAATTTTCAAAGAGGATGTTGATGAAATTCTTTCGTCTTTTCGTGATACATTCAGGTACCATCGGGATCCTCGTGTTTTCTGGTGTTGGGATTTTGTGTTTAGAAAGTTATTTTAAAATTTACAAATGAAAATCAAAATTCAAGGAATTTTCCATCCAACTCTTAACTCCAGGTTTTAACACCAAAACTGTTCAGTAACAACAAGCGCGCGTCTGTAAACGTCTCATGCTGCGTTCATGCAGGCTCAGAAATGCTAAAGCCTAAAAAACAGACATTGGTTATTAAAAACCTGACACCAATAATTTCTTGTATTATATTTTTAAGCCGATATCAGCCGTTATTTTATGGAGCATCCTAAATGAAAATCAAAGAAACATTAATCTTTTTTCTCTTTCTGAGCAGATAATCCAAACACCAAAACTCAAACAGATCCGTCAGAAACGTTCAGGTTTTTCAGGTTTTTGATTGGTCAGTCGGTTTGTAAACACCTGTCATGTTTGTGTTTGGTGTCCCGAGGGTGAAAGAACAACAAACAAACAAACAAACAGACAAGAAAAAGGTAATCAAAGTGAGAAGAGCGGTGAAAAGTGCCAAAGCAAACCCACATTCTCCAGAATAAAATAATCCTCCTGGTTTTCTGGTGGAAGCAGCTCGGCCGTGATTATCCGCGTTTCTCCAGCTTCTTTTAAAAGGTTTGTTGCGTTGAATTGAGCTTCACTTTGAGAGTTTGCAGATGAGTTTGAAGCGTATTAACAGCTGATTCAGTCTTTATCCTTCAGAGCAGAGAAGAAGAAGATCAGAGCTTCTCTTTGTCTGAAAGGACCAAACATCCTCCTGTGTATGTACATCAGAGTCCTGGTCCTGGTCCTGGTCCTGGTCCTGGTCCTGGTCCTGGTCCTGGTTGTTTGGGGGGTTTTTGCTGCCGTGCCGCTCATGCGTTGGTTTGTTTTCAGTCTGAAAGCCTCGGGGCTCCTGAGCTCGGAGCGTGTCGGACTCATCAGTCTCTTAAAACAGTTTCTAACAGAGAGGTGAGCTTGGATTACACGCTCCGCTCCGTCACACACTTCACTCCTCTCTGCTTTTAGAGGCAGAGAATGAGGTTTATGGGATGGTGGAGGGGTCGGGGGGCGGGTGTGTGGATGTGGATCAGAAACCTTCGAGCAGCCGTTCTCAACCTTTGGGTCCTGAAATCCACATGATTCTAACTAAAGTTAAACAACAAAATCTCAGTCAGCGTTGTTTCAGGTCGCCCTAAAACTCAGGAAAACACACTGAAAAAAATCCGTGTTCACTCCAAACGCTGCAGTCTCACGTCAGGCCTGCAGGTGGCGATAAAACTGTCGGAGCCGTTTACACCAGTGGTTCCCAAAGTGGGGGTCGGGACCCTTTGGGGGGTCGCGAGACATTGATAGGGGGTCATGGAATGTGTCCCAAAATCGAAAACTATGAACAATTCATGAACATTTTATCCATTATTGTGAGAATAAAAGCAAAAATTGGGGTTAAAGATAATATAAAATTATGCAAATAGAAAATGTTTTATCTGTTTTTCACATTTCTTTGTTCAAGTTTGATGCCGTGAACTCAGCAAAATGCACATTAGTCGGTAAATTTTCTATCGATCAGTTAAATTAAGTATCCTCAGGGAGGGTTTTGTTGGTTTTTGTCTGTTTTTGGATTGTCCCATTAGTGTTGTACCACAGCAGGGGGTCACCAGTCCCTAACGCTGCTATTTTGGGGTCACAGGCAGAAAAGTTTGGGAACCCCTGGTTTATACAACAAAGGGTTAGAGGCTGAAGAAGAGGTGAGCTGATCACCTGGAGTTTAGACTAAAAACTTTTTCTCTGATTGCAGAAAAAGTGCAATAAATGCAAATTTTGGAAGAAGTCAGTCAGTAGATTCAGCAGCAGAAGAACAAAGCTTTAGGGGTTTAAAGCGCATGCACAAAGCTGAGCGTGACATCAGTGTTTTCACTGAAAGCTCCAGCTCGGCATTTACACGGCAACAGTGAAAACAGCGTTTCAAAAAAATTCCACTCTGGAGGCTGTTTTCAAAAATTTTGTTTTCGTTGTCATGTAAACAAGGCCTTCGATGTTTGTTGTTTCCTGCTTCATTATTTTTTCCAAAACTTGTCGTATCAGTTAAGTTTGTGTTTTGCTCAAGTTCAACGAGCAATCGTTCATGAACTCGTTTATATTTCACACTCCAAAAACTGAATCTTATCAAGTGTTTATGTCTTATTTTTAGGAAAAATTATGTTTTTTATTCTTAAAACGAGCCACATTCAACTGACCAGTCCATAAAAATGTCTTATTTCAGGTTATTTAAAGACAAAAATCACATCTGAATTGCTTGAACCAATCCAAAAATATTACAATTGAGTAAGAAGAAAAGTGTCTATAATAAAACATTTTTTCATTCCCTATTAGCAGATTTTTTTGACTTGTTTCATGCAATTCAAACCTCATTTTTGTCTTTAAAAAACTTGAAACAAGACATTTTTCTGTTAGTTAAATGTGGCTCATATTAAGATAATTTTCTCACCAAAAATAAGACATAAAATGAACTGATGTACTGTATTTGTTGTAAAAAATGTCTTTTTACTCTCAATATGAGCCACATTTACCAGACCAGTACAGAAAAATGTCTTGTTTCAAGTTATTTAAAGACAAAAATGATGTTTAGTTGCTTGTTAAAAAGGGAATTAATTTTCCTAATGGGGTAAGGATTATTTTTATTTCAAGTTACTTGACCAGCAAAATGTTTCTTACCCCATCAGCAGATTTATGTCCCTTGTTACGAGGAATTAAAACATAATTTTTGTCTTTGAATAACTTGAAACGAGACACGTTTATAGACTTATCAGCTGAAAGTTTCTCATATCAAAACTAAAAATGAGACGCAAACGCTTAGATTTCAGTTTTTGCAGTGTTTGGGTTCAGGCAAAATTCAGAGAATTTTTGAAGCATTATTATAAAATGAATGTTCATGATTTAAAGCTTTGTAAAAGCAGATTAAAACATAGAATTTTTTGTTTTTTACAGAATTTTGCTGAAGAAAACGGTTGATTTTCTGTAAATTTTCAAAGAGGGTGTGAGAATCGAGAGGATGAAATTCTTTCGTCTTTTCGTGATTCATGTGTTGATTTTTGTTTCCTGAAATAAAAAATAAAGATAGATAAATAAACCGTGGGGTCACAGATACCAGTGCAGGTTAATTGGGGGGGTCGTGGCTCAAAAAGGTTGAGAACGGCTGATTGGAAAAAAGCTGCAGACAGAAGTGAAAGAGTCTGAGCGAACTCCTCTTTTTCCTCCTGGTGTTTTCTGCTTCTGTCACTCAGATGTTGATGGATGTAAACGTCCAAACGATAAAGTTTAAAGAAGAGCTGAGTCGTGTCCAGTCTGTGGTTGTTGTTGTTGTTGTTGTTGTTGGAGGAGATGGAGTTGATGCTGAGTCTCTCTCCTCTCTCACACCTCCCTCCTCCTCCTCCTCCTCCTCCTCCTCCTCTGCTCCTTACATCACGCTGCACTTCCCCTTCAGTCTCTCGGCGCGGGACTGTTTCCCCGAGCGTTTCCCGTCGATGTTGAGGCTCATGTTCCTCTTCTTGTCCAGGTTGAGCAGCTCCTGGAAAAGCTCGGTCACGTTGTGGTTGGTTTTGGCCGACGTCTCCATGAAGGCGCATTTCCACTGGTTGGCCTGCGCCTCGCCGTCTTTAGTCTCCACCTCCCGCAGCGTCTCGTCGCTCTTGTTGCCCACGAGCATGATGGGAATGGCCTCCACGTTTCCCTTTATGGCCAAAACCTGCAGGTGGACAAAAATACAAAAACCTTTCTCTGATTATGACGCCTGAAAACAAACGAACGCTTCAGTTTAAATCAGTGTTTCTGAAACTTCTTTAGGGCTGTGACCACATTTTTACTTCATAAATTTCAGGGTTTTTTTTTCTAGAGTTAAAGTCTCAGTGACGCCCCCCGACTAAAACCACAAAACAGACATTTCTACTTCCCCTTGTTTATTTAAATGGTTCAAGGTTCAAGGTTTATTTCTCCAAATTTAGAGATAAAGAGCCCTAAGGTCAAAATTTGACATAAAAAAGACAAAATTATGAAATGATATCTCAAAAATATGAGATAAAACAGTAAAATACTGGGGGATAAAAGTCAACATTTTGAAAAAAAAAAGTTGAAATTCGAGATACAAGTCAAAAGTTTGAGATTAAAAGTCAAAATTTCAGATGAAAAGATAGAATAATGGGATAAAAGACAAGTATGGGCTATAAGTAGAAGTAGAAACTTTGAGAAAAAAATGGCCAGATATTTAGATAAAAGTCAAAATTTGAAAATACTACTAGAAACTTTCACATAAAAAGTACAAATATTGAGATTTAAAGATTAAATATTCACAGAAAGTCAAATTAATGAGATAAGAAAACAAGAAATTTTGAGATCAAAAGTCATAAACACGAGATTAGTTCAAATTTTCACATAAAAAGTCAAAACATTAAGAATAGAAGGAGACAATTTCTTTTTTTATTTTATTTTTTTGTTTTTGTCATTATTTTTAGTGGTTCAAGGAACATTTTTAATTTAGAAAAACAACAAGAGAGAGATTAGAGTCCTGATTTTATCAAATTTGTAAAGGTATAAAAGTTTATTACAGTAAAATCTCCATATTTGATTTTTACTCTTGCACCAAAAGTTATCGTGTATTGAAAATAAATCTGAAACCAACTGACTTTTTATTTTTCCAGCTGGTGTAAAAACTGCGTCCTCATTACCCACGTAGGCTGTTAGTGTAAAATAAAAAGTGATAAATGATTTAGGGGCTTTTATGAATTTGGTAAAAGTAAACAGCTCTTTCATGATGAAGTGAGCAGATTTACCGCTGTTTCTTTCCTGTCACTTCACTTTTATCTCTGGGACCGTTTCACATTTTTGTTGTTGTGTTGTAGTTGAGCTGATTTATTCCAGTAGGTGTCAGTAATTCACCTCAACCTGAGCGCCCCCAAACTGACAAACGCCATTAGCGCCGTGCATTGTGGGAAACAGTCATTTTCTCAGTCTGCAACGGACCAGTCTACCTGGGGGGGGGGGAGGCCAGACGCTGGATGGTCAGAGGGGAGAAACAGGGATGAGGCCAGAGAAGAAAAACAGAGACAAGGCCAGAGAAGGGAAACAGGGATGAGGCCAGAGAAGAAAAACAGAGACGAGGCCAGAGAAGAACAACAGAGATGAGGCCAGAGAAGAAAAACAGAGACAAGGCCAGAGAAGGGAAACAGGGATGAGGCCAGAGAAGAAAAACAGAGACAAGGCCAGAGAAGAGAAACAGGGATGAGGCCAGAGATGAGGCCAGAGAAGAACAACAGAGATGAGGCCAGAGAAGAGGAAAGAGAAGAAAAACACAGACGAGGACAGAGAGGAGAAACAGGGATGAGGCCAGAGAAGAGGAAAGAGAAGAAAAACAGAGGCCAGGCCAGAGAAAGGGACAGAGAAGAAAAACAGAGACGAGGCCAGAGAAGAGAATCAAAGATGAGGCCAGAGAAGAGGAAAGAGAAGAAAAACAGAGATGAGGCCAGAGAAGAGGNACCAGGAGCCAGAGCTCAGAGAGAGCAGAGGAGGATGATGATGATGATGATGATGATGATGAAGATGAGGATGAAGTTGGTGAAGCTCCAGGATCTGAACCTGACTCAGACTTTTCTCTGATCGATAAAGAGACTGAAAAACACACACCAGGGTTTTTCCATCAGCTGCAGCACACACACACACACACACACACACACACACACTCAAACACTCTGACTGTGTGTGTGTGTGTGTGTGTGTGTGTGTGTGTGTGTGTGTGTGTTATAACTGTTCAAACACTCGTCTGATTCTCTGATTGACTGAATCACAAACAGCTGATTAAACTCAGTCTCAGGTTTCATTTTCTGAACAAAGAAACGAGTTTGACTGGAAACAAAAAACAGAAACAACAAACTGAAACTGTTTCCTCTCACATCTTTCTGCTGCAGGGATTTTCAAAATTATTCTTATTATTCTATACTTCATAACTAACTAACGTCCAGTATTTCATGAAAGGGAATCAGAGCAGCTGAGTTTATCTGAGCCGTAAAGATAAAGACAGGAAGATGCTATAAATTTATATAACACAAATGTAATTTGACAATAATAGTCATAACTTATTTTGCATGTAGTCCATGTCATTTTCAATCAATTCTGCCAAACTTTATCTTTATAGATATATAGAAATATATCTTTATGTATTTTCAAACTTTATAGCCAAAATTTTGGCTTTTTGTCTCAAACTCTGGACTCTTAATTTTCAGTTTTTGACTTTTTGTCTTGAAATTTTGACTTTTTATCTCAATATTAAGACTTTTTCTTCTCATTATTAAGAATTTCCATCTCACACTCTTAGACTTTTTATCTGAAGTTTTGTATTTTTTATCTTAAGATTTTGACTTTTATCTCAAACTTTGGACTTTTTATTTCATAAGTTAGATTTTCTTATCTTTCTACTGTTTGAAGGGAACATTTTATAAAATGGGAACATAAATAATGTATAGAAAAAGATTTCAGCCAGTTAGAAATATAGAAAATGAAAAACTGACTTCGTTGAGATTTCTATTTTTTTCCTCAAAATAACTTAAAAAAAAAAAAAAAGCACTGAGAGAGAATTCCTTATCCCAGAATTTTGACCTTTTTTCTTCTACTTGTAACTTTTTTTATCTCCAAATTTTGAGCTTCTATCAAATTTCTGACTGAATTTTAAAACTTTGACTTTACTGTCCTAAAAATTGACTTTTAATCTCAAAAACTTTTGATTGTAACATTTTGAAGTTATATCAAAAATTTGACTTTCAGATCATTATTTTGACATTTTCTCATAATTTTGACTTCTTTTACAGTTTTAACATTTTCAATCAATTCTGTGAAAGAAAACCAAAAGTTGTGACGAAATAAATTTTGAAATCAAATTGACCTGAAGAAAAATCAAATCAACTTTATTTATCAGTTAGTAACTTCATTTGCAGAGAAACAAACCAAACACAGCACATGAGCATTCACAGACCACAGTTACATAATAAACATAGGCGTCAGTTTAGTGAGGGACGGGTGGGACGTGTCCCCCCCACTTTTTGCCAGACGTCAGTTTGCCCCCCTCATGTGTAACTAACCCTTCATACACACTCAAAACGTGCCACTAGACGTCAGCGCTGTGCACTTATTCCAGCTTCCTCTGCAGCCACATATTCACAGCCTGAGCTGTGTCCGTCTGTTTCTGGACGATTTTAACAAACACAAAGTCTCTGGGGTTTGGTAAAGTCTCTGCATCAGTTCAGAAAAACAGAACGACAGACTTTGATCAGGTGGAAGTTTATACTTTAAGATCACTGATTCATTCATTTCGCTGTCAATCAAAAAGGGATTCAGCCTCAGACAGATCATCCAATCATCATGCAGACGCAGAGTGTCAGGCCCCGCCCACTGCCCCATAGACCCCCATAGAAGCTGAGCTGATGGGCGGGACAAAGCTCAGTGTTTATCCAATGACCGTCCTGTTTCACACAGTGGAACAGCCCACTTCGTGTTTCCGCATTGAATTCTGTAGAAGCTCAGCGTCTGAAAGCGCTGGAGCTGCAGGGATAAATGAAAACGAAGTCGTGTCCGTTTCCTGTGATAAGTCACTGATTCTGAGCAAAAGATGAACGCGTTCTTGTGCACAATTAGTCAGTGAAATGTTCACACAGCAGTAAATAGTTCACCACTTTATTCTTCTGTTTTAGGGGAAGCTGAGCTTCCTTTACAGTCTCAGAGTAATCACCACTGTTTATATCCTGTTTACTGATGACATAGGGGCGCGTAGAGTCTCCTTCAACTCCACAGAGCTGTTAAAACCTTTGTTTAGAAATCCAACGCTGTCTGAAGCATTTTTGAGCAGAAAATGATCAGGAAAAGAATATAACCACCTGAAATTAAAAAGATACCGACTCAGACCAGATTATAATTAAAGGAACTGTGGTCGCTCTGCACAGGGATTAAAAACATCTGCTTCACATTTATTCTGAACTATCAGAGTCTCAGGTGAAACTGATCCACTGCAAACAGGAGGGTAGATGCATTTTAATAAAGCCTTACTTTAAGAAGTCGTCATCATCCCCAGCACCTCTCAAAAATCATTTTGCAAATAGTTATTGCCCCCCCCACTTTTCAAAACAAACTGACGCCCTTGAAATAAATATATCAAAAAACAAAGAGGGATAAAGTCTGTGAGTTTAAAAACTGAAAAACTTCCTTTTTTTCCTGCATCATGAAGTTTCTGCAGGATCTGGAGGTTTCTCTGTCTCATGTTGAGCAGCGTGAACATAAAACTCTGTCTCTATACGTCAGCCAGACTTACAGCTATAGATCCACTATAAAACTCAAACGCCCCCCCCCCCCGGTCCACATCCATCCTCCAGCTCCTTGACTGATATTATCTGGAACCTGGTGATGCAATTACAGGGGGGGGGGCTGCCATCAATAGTGAGCTCCTGCAGAGCAAGCATGACAGAAATCCACTTATTCCATCTGGTATTGATGTCAATTTACTGTTTCATTACAGCAGAGCTGAGAGCGAGCGCCGCCGCCGCCGCCGCCATCACAACTGAATGAATATCTGATTATGGAGCTTAAAGCAGGTTCAGAGCCACAGGATAAATAATGCAGCAGATACAATGATACAGAACCAGGCTGCAAAGACTCACACTAGAAGCTGAATGATGATGAAGAGTGAGGATGCAAATGTACGAGCTGCAGCTTTAATGAGCAGAGATGATGATGATGATGATGATGATGATGCAGGTGTGATCAGGTGAGTCAGCTCTGAATTCATCTGGATTCACAAACAACTCTTTTTCCTCTGAATCAGAGTCTGAACTAGGGCTGAACAGTTTCTGGCAGATTCAGCGATTTCAATTCGTCACGATTTTCTTTAAATCAAATTTAAGTGAAATTTTCACCATTTAAAGTCAATTTACAAACTTGACAGAAAATCACATCAAACTATTGAAACATCAAAAGCTTTTACTCTAATGTGAGGATGAAAATAAAAACTGAAGGTAAGAATTGTT
>RPOG01003811.1:0-10448 GCA_008086565.1 Thalassoma bifasciatum | reverse complement strand
AGTGTGCAGGGCCTAAAAAGCGTACAGGGCCTTAAAAGTGTGCAGGGCCTAAAAAGCGTACAGGGCCTTAAAAGTGTGCAGGGCCTAAAAAGCGTACAGGGCCTTAAAAGTGTGCAGGGCCTTAAAAGCGTACAGGGCCTTAAAAGCGTACAGGGCCTTAAAAGCGTACAGGGCCTAAAAAGCGTACAGGGCCTAAAAAGCGTACAGGGCCTTAAAAGCGTACAGGGCCTTAAAAGCGTACAGGGCCAAAAAGCGTACAGTGCTAACAAAGCGTACAGGGTGTACAGTGTGAGATTTTAATTCTCCCCAGCATTTAAACCAACAAACAAACAAACAACTAAAAAAAAAGGAACAAGCACCAAAAAAAACAAAAACACAACAAACAAGAACTGTTATATATAAAATATATATAAAACTGTAATAATACACAAAAAACAACAAACTTAACACAAAAAAAACTAAGCAAACAACAATTTAAAATCACGACTTTGAGTATTTGGGTTCTGTGAGAATAGGAATAGAACAATGAGAGGTTTGGTAGAAAAAAACAATCACACTTTCTTTTCAGATGCTTGACAAGCCCCTCCCAGCTGTTTAATAAAGTTACCCAGAATGCCTTTGTGAACTGTGACCTCACAAGTCTAAATCAACAAAACTAAGACAAGAGACGACAAGAAAAATCTGATTTGATAAAGAAAACTTCTGCTGGTGTTCGAAGAAAAACATGTATTTCCAGGCCTAACATAGAATTTCAACGCAGCTCTTTACGTCGTATTTTTAGTTTTAGTGTGTGTGTGTGTGTGTGTGTGTGTGTGTATTATCCGGCCTGGGGATCCCTGGGATGCTCCGTCTGGCCTCGACATAAGACCCTGTTAATTCCTCGGCCGTCAGATCAGAGAAAGAAGAGGAAGAAGAAGAAAAAGAGGAGGAGAGATGGAGAGATCTGCTGCTGGAGGAATCAGAAACTGAGAAACTCTGTTTTTATGTTTTTAAAAAGCTGAATCTGAGCCTCGACTGAAGCTTTAATCACAGAAACCTACAGTTACAGATGGAGACAGGTTTGGATTCACTCGACTGATTCAAACGAGAAAATAAAACCAGAGTGAATTCATTTAACACGTCGAAGTCAGAACAAAGAACTAGAGTTTAACTCTTCTGACACTGAAAGCACCAACAGTGTTTCCAACCTTTTTAAGGCTGTGACCTCATTTTTACATCACAAATTTCTGACGACCCACAGACGTTTCTTTTTTCTCGAGTTAATGTCTCAGTAATAGTAACTCACCTCCTCAAATACTTTCAGCGCCGCTCACTGACTCTTAAATCCCCTGTGAACAGCATTCACCACTTATTATAACAATAATAATCTTAGTTTGTTCATATTCTTTGTCTCAAAGTGTCTTTTAAACTCGTTGGGTTTCAAACTCTCAGCAAACAGGACGTTACCACAAAACAGACATTTCTGCTTCTCCTCATCAATAATTAAATAGAATAAATAGTCCAAGTTTGAAATATAAAGTCAAAGTTTGAGATATAAACTCAAAATTCTGATATTAAAATGTAGAAATTATTAGATTTGAAGCCAAAATTTTGAGACAAGATGTCCAAGTTGTAATATCAGTGAACAATTCATGAGGAAAAAAAATACAAATGATGAGATAAGACGTCAAAATTGGAGACGTAAAGTCAGAACTTTTAGCCCCTGTTTCCACTATTTCTACTAAATAAATCACAGACATTATTTCCAGTAGAGAAAAACTCTGATCTCTTTTCTCTCTGCTAAACTTTGTCAGCGTTGTAGTGTTGTCATAGAAACCTTGTTGTGCCGTGCAGTCCTGAGGAAGAATCAGCATTTAGAAGTCACCTATTTTGTCTCTGATAATCTCATTTTACATTGCATACTATGATTAGGCAAATACAAAAGAGACTTTTTCACTTTCAAACTTAAAGGTAGGGTTTGCAGAATTTTCATGAAATTTTAGTTTTTACAGGAATAATCCTGCTCAGTCGTCGTCTCTTGGCCTCTGTGCTCGTGTGACAGTGTCTCTGATTGATTCACCACCTTGTAAAGCCTTCTCCCTCTAAAGCCTGTTATTGTTTTGTGTGACTGGGAATGTTTCTGGGCGTAGAGAAGGCGTGGTTACAGATGATGACCAGCCAAGAATTATGTTTTCTAACAGATTTCAGTAGTTGACCAACATTTCAAAGTTTTTAGGTTCATTATTTTTTAGTATTTTTAATTTGAGCACCCAAAAATGTCAGGTGGTGCAACCAAATATATGAAAATATATTTATATGTTCCTGTTCATTTTTCTGTGTGAAATTATTGGCAAGTATCTCTCAAGTGTCTGTAGTGACTCATACATTTTCATCTTGTGTGTTTCATTTCTTTTATTTGTGAATAAGATAAATAATTTGATGTTAAAATAACATTTCACATTATTACATTGGTTGTACCACCTGACATGGAAATTGTTCCAGTCACCAATGAAGTGAAAAAACCTTTTTTATCAGTATTTCAGAGAAATCTACAAACTTTTCCACTTGGTCACAAATGTCATTTGGGCTCCTCTGGCTGATGCAGTTTCCTGTTTCCTGTTTTATTCTCTTCACTTTAAAATAAAAGTCTAATGTTACGGTTGCACCACCCTGACATTTGACAAGGTGAAAATTACGGGACAAAAGTTTTTTACATTTCTCAACAGCTTTAAAATTCTTTTTATTTGCAAAGAATGTTTTATTTAAAAAGGTTGAAGCATAAAATAATGCCACTGTATTTTTAATTTCCATTTACAATAACTGACATTCAATTTTTAGAGTTTAATTACTGTGGATACTTGTCAGGACGGTTGCACCACCTGACATTTTGGGGGTTTGAGGAACCAAAACACAAAAAAACATGTTATATTTTAATAGTTTAAAGATGTGTTCAAATAACACAGGTTTCATAGAATAAAGAAATACATGTGATGAAATACTCAATTCATGATGGAAGGAAATATTACACTCAGACACAAAAAAGGGGACGTCACCTCATTGACCCATATATCCTGTGTATTCACCGTTCTTATTTCATGTATCAGCAGATATGAGGGATATCGGTCGATATATTGGATATTTTTCTTTCATTTACCTGCAGAAAGTCAAGTGAACGGCTTTTGAGCTTCTCTCAGTGATGCCGCAGCAGCTGTTTTTACCGTTTATGATGTGTTTACGAAGTTACAACTGTTGCTATTAGCTACGGTCGGGGGCAGTGAGCATGTGCAGACACTGACACTGAGCCACGGAGGAGGAGACGAGTTTGGATGGTGTTCGTAAACAGAAAATTTCTGCAAACTTCACCTTTTAACATGAAAACCTGGAGGTCAACGAGTCTGTAACAGAGCAGCTTTCAGTTCCAGCTCTGCACACACAGGTGTAGCTGCAGGTGTAGCTGCAGGTGTAGCTGCAGGTGTAACTGCCGGTGTAACTGAGGGCGTTATGGAGCTTTTAACAAGCTGTTGTTGTTGTTGTTGTTGTTGTTGTTGATCTGCTCCTGAAGCAAACGCTGTCAGAGCTGAAGCTGCAGGAGCAAAACTGACAAAGCTACAGACGGACTTTCAAATTAAGAGCAGGAAAAAGTCGAGTTTGTTATCGATAAAAAAAAAAAAACTGGAGAAACAGAGACGCACTAAAGGTTTCAGACTGTGAGGGAGACGCTTTTTGTTTTATAAAACCAGGATTAAAGTGATGAAGCTTCTGGAGAAGCATCAAGCTGGAGGGGAAAAGTCAAACTGTTTAAATAAAATTCACCGTTTAAGATTTAAAGTCAGAATTATGGGATAAAAGTCAAAATTTGAGATAAAGACTAAAGTTTGTTATAAAACCTCAAAAATATGAGATTAAAATGTAGAAATTATGAGATATGAAGCCAAAATTTTGAGACAAAAATCTCAAAATAGTCATATAAAAGTCAAATAAATGAGATGAAATAGTAGAAATTATGAGATAAGAAGTCAAAATGTGAGATAAAAAAGTCAATTTTCATGGATTTAATCAATTTTTAGGAAATTAAGCAAGAGTTGTTAGAAAAAAGTAGAAATTATGTGATACCATTTCAAAAAGTTGATCATTTTTTTATAATGTTGCCGTTTTGGCATGAAAAAGAAGAAATTATGAGCCAAAAAGTCAAAATAGAAGAAAAAAAGTCAAAATTTTTAGATTAAGACAGAACTCTGAGAAAGTAAAGTCAAAATTTAGAGACAAAAATCTCAAAATAGTCATATAAAAGTCAAATAAATGAGATAAAAAAAGTAGAAATTATGAGACAAAAAGTCAAAATAGAAGAAAAAAAGTCAAAATTTTTAGATTGAGACAGAACTCTGAGAAAATAAAGTCAAAATTTAGAGACAAAAATCTCAAAATAATCATATAAAAGTCAAATAAATGAGATAAAAAAAGTAGAAATTATGAGACAAAAAGTCAATTTTCATGGATTGAATCAAAATGTTCAGGAAATTTAAGCCAAAGTTATTAGAAAAAAGTTGAAAATAATGAGATATGAATAAAAAGAAGTTTTTGAAAATGCTGCAAGAAATTATGAGATAAAAAGTTTAATTAGAGGAAAAAAGTCAGATTAAGTCAAAACTGCGAGAAAATAAAGTCAAAATTACAAGAAAAAGGAAGAAATAATGTTATTTACAGTCAAAATTTACAGTTAAAGAGTGAAATAATTAGAAAACAGAAACAAGAACATATGAAAAAATGTGCATATACACACACATCTCTAATTTTGACTCATCTCATATTAGACTTTATATAATTATTTGGACATTTTGTCTCAAATTTTGGCCTCATACCTCATAATTTCTACATTTTGATTGCATTATTTTGAGTTTTTATCTCAGAATTGAGACGTTTCAACTCAAACTATGACTTTTATCCCAAAATTTTTGTCATTAAATCTTAAATGATGAATTTTTATTTTAAAAAAATGAACTTTTCATCTTTAGCCTCATGCTTCTCTGATGGAGTCGTTAGGAAACTGGAGCTTCCTCAAAGATTTCAGAGAGCAGCGGTTATCTCACAGAGCTGACAACAAACCAAAGAGAAAACTCCTCCTCAATCATTTGGATGCAGCACACACACACACACACACACACACACACACACACACACACACACACACAGGAGCAGCAGCATCTTCCTCCCTGTTGCCGTGTATTGAGTCATTTCTTTGTCCTGCCACAGCTCAGAGACTTATGCAACCATAGTGTGGCCATTGAAGACAGACAAACAAACGGGCGGGCAGGCCATCAACACTCCCACACACACACACACACACACACACACACACACACACACACACACACAGGNATTCACATTCAGATTCACGAAGCTGCAACTGCGCGGATTCATGTGCGCAAAAGACAGAAAGAGCGCGCTACGCCACTGAACATGTAACCTCCATGAGAGAGGAGCAGCAGAGGAGGAGGAGGAGGAGGAAGAGGAGCAGAGGAGGAGGAAGAGGAGCAGAAAGAGGAGCAGCATCTCGGTACCTGGTGGTGGAAAGTGCAGCTTCAGGCTCGTCCTTGGTTCAGATGAAAGACAAACGCCGAAAGCGTCTTAAAGCATTTTACACGGTTCATGTAGAGCTCATGTCCACCGATTTACAACGCCACCACTGCTCTCTCTACCTCTCTCTCTCTCTCTCTCTCTCTCTCTCTCTCTCTCTACCTCTATCCTCCTCTCTCTCTCTCTCTGGGAGGTGCTTTGCTCTCCCTCTCTCTCTCTGCTGCTTCAGACGCTTCATTTCTTCATGTGCAGGAATCTAAACTTATAAATAATTTAAAAAAAAACATTATTAGTGAAAAGTATTACCCTCAGATTAAAGAATCTGCAGCTTTGAAAGATAAATATAATATTATTTACGCACGGACTGTTAATTTTTTTTTTACTTGGTTTTCAATCTCTTATGTATGGAAGCCCATTTCAGCCAGTTAAGAAAAATAAATTTGGCATTGTTTGAATTTTTTTTGCCCATATCATGTTGAGATTTTGAAAGTAAAGCCAAACATATGATTTACAAGTTAAAATATTGGATTAATTATCTTAAATTTTGGACTCTTCGCCCTTTATTTGTGACTTTTTGTGTCAAAGTCTTTTTTTTTCTCATAATTTTGACTTTTTGTGTCATAGTTTTATTTTTTTTCTCATGATTTTGATATGTTAGCTCAAATTTGGTCTTCTTTAACATTATTTTCACTTTTTGTGTCAAAGTTTTATTTTTTTCTCATTATTTTGACTTTTTGTGTCAAAGTTCAATTTATTTATTTTTTTCTCATTATTTTGACTTTTTGTGTCAAAGTTTTGTTTTTTTTTCTCAATATTTTGACTTTTTGTGTCAAATTTTTTATTTTTTCTCATTATTTTGACTTTTTGTGTCAAAGTTTTATTTTTTTCTCATGATTTTGACTTTTTGTGTCAAAGTTTTATTTATTTATTTTTTTCTCATGATTTTGACTTTTTGTGTCAAAGTTTTATTTATTTTTTTCTCATTATTTTGACTTTTTGTGTCAAAGTTTTATTTATTTTTTTCTCATTATTTTGACTTTTTGTGTCAAAGTTTTATTTATTTATTTTTTTCTCATTATTTTGACTTTTTGTGTCAAAGTTTTATTTATTTTTTTCTCATGATTTTGACTTTTTGTGTCAAAGTTTTATTTATTTTTTTCTCATTATTTTGACTTTTTATCTCCAAGTTTCGACTTTTAAATCATTAATTTGGCTCCAATTATCTTAATTTTTTTACTTCAAAACTCAAAAATTTCTCCTATTAAGGATAATTTTGACGTCATCATCTTGAAATTTTGACTTTCTATTATTGTTTTGACTTTATTTGTTTTTTTAATTTTGACCTTTTTTCTCAAAAGAATAACTTCAAATCATTATTTTGACTCTTTAATCTTAAAATTTGGGGCTTTTGCCTCATAATATTGTTGACATTTCCTCATAATTTTGACTGTATCTTAAAATTTTGAGTTTTTATCTCAAAACTCCAACATTTTAACTTAATGTTTTGACTTTCTATCTTAAAGTTTTTACTGTATTATCCCCAAATTTCTTACTTGAGCCTAAAATTTTGACTTTTTATCTCCAAATATTGACTTTGAATCTCATTGTTATAACTTTCTATCTCAAAATTAAAACTTTGAATTTCAAAATTTTGACTTAATGTGGCAAAAAAAAAAAAAATCTTCACAAAGCCAATTTTTAATTTTTATTTCATTAACTGGCAGAAATGGGCTTTTATACCTGTCAAAGCCTTCACAGGCTCTTGATGATTCAAATGTAATAAATATAAATATAATTGTCACACTGAACCTTGTTAGTTTCTCCTGATCTAGAGTCAAGAAAACGTGAGAGTAGAAACAGGAAACCCCTCTCATAAATGTTTTATTTTTAGGAAGAAAAAAAAACTAAACTGTCAGTTTGTGTTAAGTCAGAGTTTCAGTAAATTCAGCTCAGAGCTGAAGGAGAAACAGACACAAAGAGAAAAGAAAAGTTAAAGATTAAAGTTTAATTCATGGCTTTGGTGGTTTCAGCACCACGGACAGAGACTTCACACAGAAACAGGTCAATGATGAAAATGATGGTAATGATTAAAATCATGAAAATAATAATAATGATAATGCTTCTATTACTATAACTACTACTTATTATAGTAATAATAGCATTGATAATAATAATAATATTAATAATAATCGCATCCAAACTGAAAACAGCTTCTTTTTTAAACGACTCTCTCACTCTCGTCTCAGTTTAACATTTCAATTTTGTTTCTTTTCTTGTTTTGTTCCCATTGTGAAGTGTTCTGGAGTATTTTGAGGTGCTTTTAAATACAATACTTGATTATTATTGCTTTTTGATATGATAAAAATAGCACAACTTACAACACAAAGAATGATTATAACGACGATTATGATGATTATAATGGTCAAAATTTGAAAATAAAAAATTTAGATCATAAAAGAAAAGTTAAGATTTTGAGACAAGAAGTCAAAATTGCAGGACAGGAGTCAATTTTCAAGGAAAAAAAGTCACATTTCTGAAAAAATAGTCAGAATTCTGAGATAAAAGTCACAATTTTAAGTTAATAAAGTCAAATTATAAAAGAAAAGTCAAACTTTTGAGAAAAAAAAACATCAAAACTTTGAAATAAAACATCCAAATCTGGAGATAAAACCTATAAAATTTGAGATAATGTGTTGAATTTTTGAAAGAAAATGTCAAAAATAATGAGATAAGTCAGAATTGAAAGATAGATTAAGATAAATTGTACGAAAAAGTGTCAGAATTTTGGAAACAGGTGAGATTTATTTTTATATTTTTAACTGTCAGAAATGGGCTTCCCTACATTTGATAAGTTTCTAAAATAAAAAAAAGAAATTAATGATAACTTGGTTTTATTGAGATTATTTTGGCCCATGTTAAGTCAAAATTTGAAAATAAAAAGTTGAGATCATAAGATAAAAAGTTAAGATTTTGAGAGAAGTCAAAATTGCAAGACAGGAGTCAATTTTTAAGGAAAAAAAAGTCACATTTATGAAAAAATAGACAGAATTCTGATATAAAAGTCACAATTCTTAGTTAATGAAGTCAAATTATAAGAGAAAAGTCAAACTTTTGAGAAAAAAAACATCAAAACTTTGAAATAAAACATCCAAATCTGGAGATAAAACCTATAAAATTTGAGATAATGTGCTGAAATTTTGAAATAAAATGTCAAAAATAATGAGATTAGTCAGAATTGAACGTTAGATTAAGATAAATTGTATGAAAAATGTCAGAATTTTGGAAACAGGTGAGATTTACTTTTATATTTTTAACTGTAAGAAATGGGCTTCCCTACATTTGATAAGTTTCTATTATAGAAAATTGTTTAATTTGATGATGTGGTCACACGAATGTAAACACACACTCAGAATCTTCAGAGCTGTGATTATTCTCTCTCCTTCTTCTCTGTTTCTCTCCTTCGCTCTTTCCTGCGTCCTGATTGGTCGCTCTCAGCTCAGGCTCAAACCTCAGCAGCAATAATTGGTTTCTGTGTCCAATCTCTGTTTAATCAATAATGTGTCGTCCAGCGTCGTCTGAGGGAACAAACACCCAGAGACACGTCTTCAGACTTTTCCACACCGCCGCCTTCCTCTCCCCGTGGCGGCGTGCGGCGGCGGCATGTGGCCATCACGCCGTCTCCGTCTTCCAGCTGTGTTATAAGATCCACGCCCACCGTGAGTCTGTAGTCGGGCTAGAGGAAAAGAACCAAACCCAGTAGAGACGAGTAGAGTAGAGCTGGAACTGTAGAGTGGAAAAGCTCCATAACTCTCTCTGTGTCCACATATTTGAACATCACATTTCTGTTTCTGTGACCCATGAAACTTCTTTTTTTTTTTTAAATATCTTTGACCGTTCAGACACATTTAACGACGCTGGACCTGAATCTATCAGAAATATTCTGATGTCAAACAGTGAAATATTTCTCTAACCCTGAAATGTGTCAGAATATCAAATAACTTAGAAAATGGTCAAAAAGGAGCAAAACTTGGAATCAAACTTAGAAAATGGTAAATAAATACTTGGACGGTGGTGGAAAAGTAGCTGAAACATTGAAAAGGGAGAAAAACTTGTGAATGGACAAATGGGAGAAAAATTGGAAAAAGTCTTAAAGTAGCAAAAACAATAAAAAATGAAGCAAAAATTGTCCCAGAAGCGTCACAAAAATATGAGTGAGAAAAATGGTGTTGATTGCATAGAAATGAACATTACTATCCAGAAACCTGTGTTTTCATTCTCTGTGAGCCATAATCATAAACAATTACAGAAATACAAGATAAGATAAGAACCTAAAAATAATCACACATGAATTGGGATATAAGGAAAACTAATTGCATTTAGATGATTTGGTTTGTATTTAACCTAAATCCCATTTATGGTTGGATCAGATTTGTTAGAGACCAAAGTTTTCATCAGACTCTTTTAAAGTTTAGTGTAATAATTTGGTTTGTCTCCAGGTTCAGGTGGTTTTTTAAAGTCTGTTCCTGGTTCTTCAGAGCTGCAGCTGAAGCTTCAACTTCTCACTCACGTTTTCCTGCCTGGTTTTATTTCTGCTTCTCTGTAACCGAAGGCATGAAGGTTCACATCAGCGGCTGATCACTGTCCTCGCACTTCACCCTGAGCCTGAGCATCTTTACATCATCACATCTTTACATCTTTACATCTTTACATCTTTACATCCTCACATTCATCCTTTAGCTGCTGTCACTTCTGTAAAACTTTTTCTTTTTATCCCTGCAGCTGTTAACCGAGCTCTGAACCACGACAAGGACCAGTGAGGAACATGGGAAGAGTTTCTGTGAGTGTGTGTGTGTGTGTGTGTGTGTGTGTGTGTGTGTGTGTGTGTGTGTGTGTAA
>RPOG01003810.1:29027-55619 GCA_008086565.1 Thalassoma bifasciatum | reverse complement strand
TCATCAGCATCATCGTGCTGATTGCAATGCAGTGCTCCAAATCCACAGACTACACCTCCAAATATCTGCAAGAGACTAACTATGACGGCACACTGTGTCACAGCATCCAGTACAGATCTGGAGACAAACGCTACATGTTAGTGGGACCCAGGATGAGTATAGGATCTACTATAGTCCCGGGCAGCCATGCCAACACTCTCGTGCTCCCTGACAGGAGGAGACCATCCACTGAGGTAAGAACAGTCTCGAAGATGTACACAGCCCTTAATGAATTACCTCCACAGCTTAAATACATGGGATAGTATATCAATTTCCATGTTTTTCTCAATTATCTGGAAGATCCAAGAGCAACTCACCATTTTTATAATATTTCCTTTTACTTTGGTTCGTGTTAATTTCCGAACATTCCGTGTTTTCAGCGAACCTTATAAAATCTTTCATCAATATGGTGCTTACGCATGAATATCGCTTAACATTGAGACTTGTGAATTAACCTTTTCCTTTCAGTTTCATTTGTCGTTGGAGCGATATTGAAGTTTTTCGCCTGTTTCTTATTCAATTGAATACCTACTTGTGTGTATGCCGGTTTTTTTTCTCTAATTAGTGGGCGGTGCTCAGCAAGAAATGTACATGCGTATAGGTATGTTCTGGTAATGAGCGGGTGTGATAGAGGGAAAGCCCACAGTTTTTTGACCGTTTCAGAGTGACATTATGTATTATCTTTGTGTATTTTAACCTTCGTTTTCTGATGTACATTGTTGGTGAACTTGCAGGGGTCGCCGTACCCAAAAGATACACCACATTGGACATTATTTGTCACCAAGAACACGCGCTGGAACAAGCTCTGACCTTTTCACCGTGAATCACTGTATGGCTTGATTGCAAGAGCCCACATTTTTAAAAAGGACATGTTTCCAGCGTTTCCTCTGTCCTAGTGCTAGTAATTAATGATTTTCCGGGGCATTGGTAGGTTGTAGAAATTTAGGCTACTGGATCTGCTGCTTTATTTTTAGTTTGCTTGTGGACGTTTGAAAGAAAACAACCTGAATTTGTCAGAGCCGGCTAACATGGGCAATACGTACAGCGAAAGGCTGAAACTGACAACTTTTCTTGCTTTCTTTTAATCAATTAATTACTTTTTGTTTTATTTCTTCTTTATGAATAAGGAACGTGTTTTCTACTTTACTTAATGTTTCATACGACATGTTTTCAGGTAAGAACAGATGAAGATTTATTAATTGTCCATCAACCACTGAAAGCCAAGGGTAACATGTAGCATTTATATGGTTTGATATTGTGTTAAATTAGCCTGTTTATAGTAATTCATTGCAGAATTTGACAGAGGACACTATTTGAGGTGGAAGCAAAAATTGTGAAGTCGGTGGTAATCTCTGTCCATGGTGCTGATTGTGTTTATCCTCATTTGGCTTTGCCCTTTCAATGGATATCAACGTTTTCTTAGATTTAAGATTTTAAAAATTAAGCATTACCATGGCTTCGTTTGCACTCATGTTTAAGGGTCCTTTTTCTATTCAACCTAAGAGTAAGTAACCTCATTTTATTGATATTCTCACGACTGTTTGAGACCAGTGTTTCAAGGCTGACACCTGCATGGGAAACACACGACTAACTTCAATCTTAGTGCCACTAGCTTTAGGTCTTTTTGCAGGACGGAATTCTGATCGCATGGTGTCAGTGTGGTGAAAAGAAAATATTGCATGAGCGTGTCATCAGAGCATTTTGGTCACATCTCTTGTTAGCTCTCTCATTTCGACGAAAACAGTCGTGACAGAGCTTTGTGCCGCATCGCGGATTCATAATATAGACGCAAACAGGTTTTATGGGAAGATTGTGATTGTTTTCAACACAGACTTGTGATCCAGTACCTAAAAGTCTTGCGATTTTGTTTTTGTAAATGATTGCGCATCATTTCGGGACGTACGATGGAACAAAGAGGACACGGAAGAGCTGGGACGAGCGGATCTGTGCTCGGATGTGTGGTTATTGTGCTTTTGTGGAGCGTGGCTTCAGCCGAAATACGATATTCAATCTCTGAGGAAGTAAAGGAAGGAACTGTTGTTGGAAATATAGCGAAGGACCTTGGTTTGGATAAGGGCACATTGAAAGACAGGAAGTATCGAATCGTTTCTAGTAATGAAGATCATCTCTTTCACGTTAATCAAAACGACGGCATCCTGTATGTGAGCAGAAATATTGACAGAGAAGAGGTGTGCGCGCAGAGTAGTACATGTTCAATTAATCTGAAAACAGTGTTAGAAAACCCGCTTGAGGTTCATTATGTTGAAGTGGAGGTGCTCGATGTAAATGACCACTCTCCAAGCTTCCCGGAGGAAGAGACAACGCTTGAAATTTCTGAGTCCATGTTGCCCGGAGCAAGATTTCAATTCAAACCTTCACGGGATCTAGACAGTGGTCATTTCTCAGTTCAACAATACAAACTCAGCCAAAACGAACACTTCCGTTTAGAAGTCAGGGACAAAGGAGAAGATGGTAAAATTCCGATATTGGTTTTGCAAAAATCTTTGGACAGGGAAGCAGGTGGAAGTCATTTGTTGTCTCTTACTGCGCTGGATGGTGGTAAACCTCCGAAATCCGGCGAAATGAAAATTCTTGTCAAAGTTTTGGATGTCAATGATAACACACCTGTTTTTTCTAAGGATGTTTACTCTGTATCAATACCCGAGAATGTCCAGCTAGGAACTACGATCGTTCAAGTTAATGCAACTGATTTGGATGAAGGTCGGAATGGGGAGGTGTTTTATTCTTTTGGTAAGAGTGTGAGTCATAAATTATTTAAGCTTTTCGACATAAATGCATCTACTGGTGAAATAATCGCTAAAGGATTGATTGATTATGAGCAAAAGGACAAATACGAAATAGAAATTCAAGCCTCAGATAAAGGTTTTGCTCCACTCACTACAGAGAAAAGTGTCATTATAAAGATAATTGATGTCAATGATAACACACCTGAGATTGAAGTTACATCATTTTCAAGCTCCATACCTGAAGACTCCAGACCTGGAACTACTGTTGCTCTTATCAGTGTCAATGACCTGGACTCTGGTCTCAATGGAAAAGTTATTTGTTCTATAAATGAGGACGTTCCTTTCACTTTGTCACCGTCCTTACGAGACAGAATGTATTCATTGGTGACAAAGTCTCCTCTGGACAGAGAGAAAAAGTCACATTATGACCTGACAATAACTGCTAAAGATGCTGGTCAGCCTCCATTATCATCTGAAAAGACCATCAGTGTGGTGGTGTCAGATGTGAATGACAACAGTCCAGAGTTTTCACTCAGTCCTTATACTTTCTATGTGACTGAAGCTAATGAGCCAGGCACCTCTGTGTTTTCTGTGAAGGCTTTTGATCGGGATGAGAATGACAATGCACTCATTTCATACCATATCCTAAGAGATGGAGGGGAAGAAAATAAAATGACCTCATTTCTGAATATCAACTCTGAGACTGGAGATATTTTGGCGCTGAAAAGTTTTGACTTTGAAACAGTGAAAACTTTCCAGTTCCACGTTGTGGCCTCAGACTCTGGAAGTCCACAACTGAGCAGCAACGTGACAGTGAACGTGTTCATTCTGGATCAGAACGACAACGCTCCAGTCATCCTGTATCCAGTCAGCTCCAACGGCTCTGCTGAAGGTGTGGAGGAGATTCCCCGCAATGCCAACGCAGGACAAGTGGTGACTAAAGTCAGAGCCTATGACGCTGATATAGGATATAACGGCTGGTTACTCTTCTCACTGCAGGAAGTCACTGAGCACAGTCTCTTTGCTTTGGACCGCTATACAGGACAGATCAGAACACTTCGCTCATTCACAGAGACAGATGAGGCTGAGCACAAACTGCTCATACTGGTCAAAGACAACGGCAACGTCTCCCTCTCAGCTACAGCTACTGTCATTGTCAAAGTGGTGGAGCCCAAAGAGGCTTTTGCTGCCTCTGATGTCAAAAGTGCCACAAACGATGATGAGGAGACTAATGTCACTTTTTATCTCATGATCACTTTGGCCTCAGTCTCTGCTCTTTTTATCATCAGCATCATCGTGCTGATTGCAATGCAGTGCTCCAAATCCACAGACTACACCTCCAAATATCTGCAAGAGACTAACTATGATGGCACACTGTGTCACAGCATCCAGTATAGATCTGGAGACAAACGCTACATGTTAGTGGGACCCAGGATGAGTATAGGATCTACTATAGTCCCGGGCAGCCATGCCAACACACTAGTGCTCCCTGACAGGAGGAGGCCATCCACTGAGGTAAGCTGCCACATGTTGCAGTGGTGATGTTCACTGTGTGGATGCTTATGCTTTTACAGTTGTTAAGTAGTATTCTCAGGGGCCACGAGATGGTCTGATTTTCATGGCAGAAATTTCTATTTTGTCAAGGTATGCTTTGTTTTCCTTTCTACTTGTGTGACAACTACAACCTGTGATGGTATGTGATATACAACAAACTTTGCTGTTTTCTAATTTTTTTTTCATGTCTCAATATAGCAAATATTAAATTGACATGACTAGCAATGAGAAAGGTATTGAGGTAAGCACTCTGAAGTTGCTTTACAAGGCTTTACTAGTCCCAAAATCAGGTACTATTTCAGGAAGTTAAGTGATGAGGAAGAAAAAGATCAAAGTAGTCACAACATACAGAAGAACAAACCCATTCCCTGCAATAAAATAATGAGAGTGAAAACTTGTGGTGACAGATGGAACTTTTTCGAGAACATGTGGGCAGGGGCCTCTGCCAGATATTATCAATACTTGTGATCAGATTTAAATAATTCATTCTTACTAAAAAGTGCTGACTGGTATTGTTGTTTGCAGTGTTCAGATTTAATTGCTGGAGAGGCAAAAATTCTTAGAGGAAAAAAACACATTTTGAATCTGAAGGAGGTGGCTGTCTGAATCGCTGTCCTTGGTGCTGAAGTGCACTGACAGTTTTCAAGCTTACTGGAGGTTATCGTACGCTCGATTGAAATGGTGTGGTATTTCAAAGAATAAAAAGGTGACATAAAGGAAAGAACAGAATTAGACTGTTTGGTGCAGAAGTTTGCATAGAAAGAAATGTTGTTGTTTTGCACAGCCCCGTAAAGGCATCAGCAAACCCTGAGAGGAAAGAAACCACGTGATGACAAATAAAAAGATAGAATTGTTGCGCTTGAATTTTTGCCGGATACTTTTATTTCATATTCACTTTAAATCTGGCGTATAAACTATTGTTTCATTCATTCTGATAGGAACCATGTGTCGCTTTTGTCCCTGCTTTCATATTCAGTGTGCATTGGTGTAAAAGGTGGTGAGAACAATAACTTTTCCTCTGTCAAAAGTGTTTCTGCATTGTAGCATCAGCTCGCACGGTGTCACTGCTTGCTCAAATGAACGATTCCCGGTGAAACATCCTCTACGTCACGTGACTTGTTCGGTGGTTTTTCGCTACAGGGAGCACTTGTGTTTAAGAGGGCGATGGCTCCCGACGTTTGAATCGGTTCCCTTCATTTTTCCAAGATTGGGCTGTTGTTTTGGTTGGTCGAAAATGTCTTTTCGTTCCAAGACAAACGTTTGACTTATTCATTGGTGACTGTTTTGTGTCTTTTCGTATCTATAATGTCTCGCCGAGGACACAGCTCGTGGATGAAGCGCCTGTTCTTTCTCATTGTTACCTTGGATCTTACTTCAAATGTTGCCTCGGCGCAGCTTCGGTACTCTGTCGCTGAAGAGCTGACGGTGGGTGCTGTTGTTGGAAACATCGCAAAAGATTTGGGGCTGGATAACACTGCTTTGAACGCCAGAGGCTTTCGCATCGTATCTGGATCTACGGAACCTTTGTTTGAACTCAACAATCATGGCATCCTGCACGTTCACCGTAAAATAGACAGAGAGGAGGTGTGTGAAGGGACCAGCAGCTGCATCATCAACTTAAAGACTGTGCTGGAGAACCCGTTAGAGGTGCATTATGTGGCTGTTGAGGTTTTAGATGTAAATGATCACTCCCCCACCTTCCCCGAAAACGAGACTCGTTTACAGATATCAGAATCTGCTTTACCCGGAGCAAGATTTCAGCTACAAGGTGCGAGTGATCCAGACAGTGATGCATTTTCTATTCAGCAGTACAAGCTCAGTCAAAACGAACATTTCCGTCTCGAGGTTAAAGGTGGAGGAGAGGATGGGAAAATTCCTCTGTTGTATTTACATAAACCGCTGGACAAAGAAACAGCCGGAAATCACAGATTATTGCTAACAGCAGTTGATGGAGGGAAACCTGCAAAATCAGGGACCATGGCAATAATAATAAATGTTTTAGATGTAAATGACAACATGCCAGTTTTTACAAAAGAATCATATTCTGGTGTAGTTAAAGAAAACGTACCTATTGGCACGACTATAATGCAAGTTAATGCCACAGATTTAGACGATGGTTTAAACGGGGAGGTGGTTTATTCATTCGGAAATGTAAATAACAAGATACGCAAACTTTTTGAAGTTGACCCCCAAACAGGTGAAATTATTGTCAAGGGACTGATAGATTTTGAAGCAAAGGACAGGTATGAAATAAATATTAAAGCCTCTGATAAAGGACCAGTGCCACTGGAAACAGAAAAAAGTGTCAGAATTACTATCATGGACCAGAATGATAATGCACCTGAGATTGAAGTTACATCCTTTTCCAAAGCTATTCCTGAAGACTCTAAACCTGGAACAACTGTAGCTTTGATAAGTGTACAGGATAGGGATTCAGGTGTTAATGGAAAGGTGATTTGTTATTTAAGTGAGGATGTGCCATTTACTCTAACACCATCATTACAAGATAATATGTATTCTATAGTCACCAAATCTTTGTTAGACAGAGAGCAGCAGTCCCAGTATGATGTGACAATAACAGCTAAAGATGGAGGTGAACAACCTCTGTCATCTCAGAGGACAATCAGTGTGACTGTATCAGATGTGAATGACAACAGTCCAGAGTTTTCACTCAGTCCTTATACTTTCTATGTTGTTGAGAACAATGTTGCTGGAGCCTCTCTGTTTTCAGTCAGTGCTCATGACTGTGATGAGGGTGAGAATTCAGCTATAACATATCATATTGTGAGGAATGGAGATGAGCATAAATCACTGACCTCATTCCTGAACATCAACTCTGAGACTGGACACATAACTGGGCTGAAAAGTTTCGACTTTGAATCAGTGAAAACTTTCCAGTTCCACGTTGTGGCCTCAGACTCTGGAAGTCCACAACTGAGCAGCAACGTGACAGTGNGTGGAGCCCAAAGAGGCTTTTGCTGCCTCTGATGTCAAAAGTGCCACAAACGATGATGAGGAGACTAATGTCACTTTTTATCTCATGATCACTTTGGCCTCAGTCTCTGCTCTTTTTATCATCAGCATCATCGTGCTGATTGCAATGCAGTGCTCCAAATCCACAGACTACACCTCCAAATATCTGCAAGAGACTAACTATGACGGCACACTGTGTCACAGCATCCAGTACAGATCTGGAGACAAACGCTACATGTTAGTGGGACCCAGGATGAGTATAGGATCTACAATAGTCCCGGGCAGCCATGCCAACACTCTAGTGCTCCCTGACAGGAGGAGACCATCCACTGAGGTAAGAGCACAATATGGAGAATAGGATCCTGCAGATGCTTGGGACGTTTATGTGGTTGAGGATATTTTTGGAATCTTAATTTTGTCTTTTTAGTACCTCAATGTTGAGGTTGTCCTTTTCTTCCTGAATCAATTACATTAGGGAAATTTTGTTTTCAGTCCAAAAACGGATAGATTTAGTTCAGCCTCTCCTTTTTGTAACCACTATTAATAGTGCACAATGTCTATTTGCTGGTTTTGTGTGATACACTTTTTTCTGGCTTCAAACTCTTGTGCTGTCTAAATATACACTTAAGGAGTAATTCAATTTTTTTCTGTTGAGAGAGAAAAATAATTGATTTGTGTAAGTAGGATACAGTATTAAGACAAATTTTCTGGGTCAATTTACAAACATATTGTATAAGCATTTATGTTAATAACAGTCAATATGAGTTCTACAATTATACAGAATAAAAGTCATGGGTGTAGTTATTTCATTTTTCTTTTTGGTATGTATCATCACTGTAAGGACACATTTATCATGCTATAAAGTAAAGAGAAAAGGTTGCTTCTTATTTGGAAATCGCTGTCCTTGGTGCTGGAGTGCAAAACTGACTTCATGGCATTACAGGCAAAGGTTAGACATATTGTAAACAAGTAACCAGACAGAAAATAACTGCAGAGTTCTCTCATAGGGACAATGGTAAATTTGTACTGTGCTTGTGTAACTTTTGGGAAACATGTTGGCAGAGAGATTTTTCATACACAAGTATTTGCAGCCAAGTTGATTCTATTCATGGAGAAATTGCAAAACTGATAGATAATGCTGTTGGTTGTGTTTATCATTGCAGAGGTGGCAAAATGTCTTATAATATCTTAGGAGACACTGTGGATGAGAGAGAAAAAGCGGCAGCAGGTCTGCTTAGAATCACTCTCCATGGTGCTGAAATGCACTGACTGTTTTCAACCGTTACTGAAGTTATGTTGAACATGTTGTTGTGGTATATGGCAAAATATTTCTTACATATTTAATGGAACTTTGTTGTGCCAGCTTTGCAGCTCTTTGTTGACTACAAAAGTGCTCCAATATACACCTGTTGTGTGTGTGTGTGTGTGTGTGTGTGTGTGTGTGTGTGTGTGTGTGTGTGTGTGTGTAGCTGAGTGAACATCTGGAGATGCAGAAAGGCTGTACTTCATTCATAGCATCTCTGGTGTGGAGGCTTGTAATTAATAATGTCCAGTTCTGAATGATGGGGGAGACAAAGGGAAAGAAAATCAACATATTTTCAAAGAATCTGGAAAAAACTAAACTGAAGCATTTCACAGCAAAGGCACTTGACTTGGTTTTAAAAAATGAAGAGAAACTGCTGAGTGCAGAAGATTTCCAACCCACAGTTGTGTTGGTCTCTCATACAGCCCTCCTGTTAACTGGTAGTTTCAAAAATTTGGACATTGGTATTTGGTTTTCTGACGGTAGGGGAATATCTGGAGAGGCAAAAACAAGTCGCTTTTCCCAGTTTCTGAAAAAATTAAAATATGATCTATATTTCTTTGAATTTATTGGAATATATTTATCTAACAGAAATGAATTGTACCTCTGATGTATCACGTCTACTTAATATCACTCTGACCGGAGGATTTTTCACTTTCGTTCGCACTTTCATTTTCAGAAAAGTTGAGTTCAGAAGAATCTCGTCAGAGTGTTTCTGCGCTGTAGCATCAGCTCGCACGGTGTCACTGCTTGCTCAAATGAACGATTCCCGATGAAACATCATCTACGTCACGTGACTTGTTCGGTGGTTTTTCGCTACAGGGAGCACTTGTGTTTCAGAGGGCGATGGCTCCCGACGTTTGAATCGGTTCCCTTCATTTTCCAAAGATTGGGCTGTTGTTTTGGTTGGTCGAAAATGTCTTTTCGTTCCAAGACAAACGTTTGACTTAATCATTGGTGATTGTTTTGTTTCTTTTCGCATCTATCATGTCACGCATAGGACACAGCTCGTGGTTGAAGCGCCTGTTCTTTCTCATTGTTACCTTGGATCTTACTTCAAATGTTGCCTCGGCGCAGCTTCGTTACTCTGTCGCTGAAGAGCTGACGGTGGGTGCTGTTGTTGGAAACATCGCAAAAGATTTGGGTCTGGATAACACTGCTTTGAACGCCAGAGGCTTTCGCATCGTATCTGGATCTACGGAACCTTTGTTTGAACTCAACAATCATGGCATCCTGCACGTTCACCGAAAAATAGACAGAGAGGAGGTGTGTGAAGGGACCAGCAGCTGCATCATCAACTTAAAGACTGTGCTGGAGAACCCGTTAGAGGTGCATTATGTGGCTGTTGAGGTTTTAGATATAAATGATCACTCCCCCACCTTCCCCGAAAATGAAACTCGTTTGGAGATTTCGGAATCATCTTTATCTGGGACACGTTTTCAACTACAAGGTGCGAGTGATCCGGATAGTGATGCATTTTCTATTCAGCAGTACAAGCTCAGTCAAAACGAACATTTCCGTCTCGAGGTTAAGGACAGAGGAGAGGATGGAAAAATACCAATTTTGTATTTACATAAACCGTTGGACAAAGAAACAGCTGGAAGTCATAGATTATTGCTAACAGCAGTTGATGGAGGGAGACCTGCAAAATCAGGGAACATGGCAATTGTTATAAATGTTTTAGATGTAAATGACAACATGCCAGTTTTCACAAAAGAATCATATTCTGGTGTAGTTAAAGAAAACGCACCTATTGGCACGACTATAATGCAAGTTAATGCCACAGATTTAGATGATGGTTTAAACGGGGAGGTGGTTTATTCATTTGGAAATAATGTTAATAACAAGATACGCAAACTTTTTGAAGTTGACCCCCAAACAGGTGAAATTATTGTCAAAGGACTGATAGACTTTGAAGCAAAAGACAGGTATGAAATTGACATAAAAGCCTCTGACAGAGGTACAGTCCCCCTCGCAACAGAAAAAAGTGTCAGAATTACAATCATGGACCTGAATGATAATGCACCTGAGATTGAAGTTACATCATTTTCCAAAGCTATTCCTGAAGACTCTAAACCTGGAACAACTGTAGCTTTAATAAGTGTACAGGATAGGGATTCAGGTGTTAATGGAAAGGTGATTTGTTATTTAAGTGAGGATGTGCCATTTACTCTTACACCATCATTACAAGATAATATGTTTTCTATAGTCACCAAATCTTTGTTAGACAGAGAGCAGCAGTCCCAGTATGATGTGACAATAACAGCTAAAGATGGAGGTGAACAACCTCTGTCATCTCAGAGGACAATCAGTGTGACTGTATCAGATGTGAATGACAACAGTCCAGAGTTTTCACTCAGTCCTTATACTTTCTATGTTGTTGAGAACAATGTTGCTGGAGCCTCTCTGTTTTCAGTCAGTGCTCATGACTGTGATGAGGGTGAGAATTCAGCTATAACATATCATATTGTGAGGAATGGAGATGAACATAAATCACTGACCTCATTCCTGAACATCAACTCTGAGACTGGACACATAACTGGGCTGAAAAGTTTCGACTTTGAATCAGTGAAAACTTTCCAGTTCCACGTTGTGGCCTCAGACTCTGGAAGTCCACAACTGAGCAGCAACGTGACAGTGAACGTGTTCATTCTGGATCAGAACGACAACGCTCCAGTCATCCTGTATCCAGTCAGCTCCAACGGCTCTGCTGAAGGTGTGGAGGAGATTCCCCGCAATGCCAACGCAGGACAAGTGGTGACTAAAGTCAGAGCCTATGACGCTGATATAGGATATAACGGCTGGTTACTCTTCTCACTGCAGGAAGTCACTGAGCACAGTCTCTTTGCTTTGGACCGCTATACAGGACAGATCAGAACACTTCGCTCATTCACAGAGACAGACGAGGCTGAGCACAAACTGCTCATACTGGTCAAAGACAATGGCAACGTCTCCCTCTCAGCTACAGCTACTGTCATTGTCAAAGTTGTGGAGCCCAAAGAGGCTTTTGCTGCCTCTGATGTCAAAAGTGCCACAAACGATGATGAGGAGACTAATGTCACTTTTTATCTCATGATCACTTTGGCCTCAGTCTCTGCTCTTTTCATCATCAGCATCATCGTGCTGATTGCAATGCAGTGCTCCAAATCCACAGACTACACCTCCAAATATCTGCAAGAGACTAACTATGATGGCACACTGTGTCACAGCATCCAGTACAGATCTGGAGACAAACGCTACATGTTAGTGGGACCCAGGATGAGTATAGGATCTACTATAGTCCCGGGCAGCCATGCCAACACACTAGTGCTCCCTGACAGGAGAAGACCATCTACTGAGGTAAGACATGACATCAGTTTTAGGGCAGGCCTGTTACAGCTGTTACAACTATGAATTGCAGTGCAAATGTGGAGTTGAGGAAAGATGCAGATATCATTGTTTAACTCATAACAGGAGCTGATACAAGCTGAAGCTGTGCAATACAAGCTATGTGAAGCATTTCTAACATCATCATGTGAGCACCAGGTCTCTGTATAATATTCAGGTCAAAGCAGAGAGCATACTGTGTCAGTGTTTATTACATGGTCTTATTCACACAGATTTGTTTTCCTTTGTTTGGTTTTTCACTCTCAGTGCCTGTCTATGATGGTTGCTGCTGTGTAGAAAGAGAGTATGTGACCGACTGACAGAGTTACTTGAGGTCTGTGCTTGCTGATGCCGTTGAGGTGATTCAGTGGTCCATGAATGGCTGCAGCCACAGCAGAGAGGGGGAGAGCGCGCCGGCGGCTAGTGTGCAGTGAATCACAATGTGAGCCAAGTCAGGTGGGGCTGAGGCACTTTGCTCTAACAGGGATCTCCATTCACTTCATGCTCGCAAAACATAAAGGAAAACTCTCTATTGTTTGACTTTCTTTTTTTTTTGTGTGCTTTAGATTGAACTCTGACAGGCAGCAGTTTATACAATCAGTGTGTAATTTCCTACGCACACTAGCCTCTGCACAGATGATCCCTTTTGACTGAAAAATAGGTCAGTTTTTATCACATGTGTGAAGGTCTGCATGCTGGGCTCCTGATTCTCTGCTCAACATTGCGTTGCCCATAGCAACACACAAGGAGATCCTCCTCTCTGAGTCTACTGGTTTCAACAGACTAGCATGCACCCAATGCTCTTAGCAACAGCAGCGGAAGTGGATGCAGAAGGCAGGCAGGGAGGGAGGAAGGGAGGGAGAGACTGAGAGCTGTAGAGGAGGGGGGAGGGGACATGGTTTTTGTATGGTTCGACTATAAACATCGCACAATATTTAATGAAAGTGGGTTTATTTCGATAGAAACACGTGGATTATGTGAGTGAAATCTCTATTGTAATTCAGGCAACAGATGGTGTAGATAAAGAAGCAATAGTAAAGGCAGGAATAGTTGAGCTTCTAATTAGATATTTTATGACATGGAGATTATCTTTCCTCTCAAACAACTGGGTCAACCTTAGATTTCTGAGCTTGAAAATGGCTGTCAGGGAAGAAATAACATGTTTTTTTAAACTGTCATTAAATTTGTCTTTGTAGAAAGCCAGTGGCATGTTTGGCCCCATGAGGCAGCCTGTGAAATAATGCGGTTAGCCTCAGTGGAGAATGGGACACAGAAAGGGGATGGATCAGCTCAGAGCCAGAGTCAGGCAGCTGCTCACTTTCCATAGAGGCTGGAAACACTTTCTAGTTTTACTCCATGCTTCAAACACAACAATAACTGCCCTCACATGATGTCTGTTTGCATATTTTCTGTGCCAGTGTTTGTGTGTAGTAACAGCAGTGCTAAGCTGTGCCTGGACAGCAGATGCCCAGAGAAGATTTATTGATGTGATTAAAAATGAGAGCGTCACACTGAACCTAAAAAGTGCTGGGTTTTTCTCTGCATTAAAGGGGCTGTGAGCACATCAGATGTACATGAGAAACAACTTAGATGTAGGCATAAACTGTGTTAGCTAGCAACTCAATTATGCATTTAAATTAGGGCTAATCGATTTGCAAAAATGATCTGATTGTATTTCCTTTTTCCTCTCTTGCAACTGCAATATATTGTGCAATTATTTTTTGGTTCCCCATCAAATGTTCTGTTGAAATCAATTGCTGTATTGAAGGGGATGGAACTTTCATTGTGCTTAACTGAATAATAAAAACCCATACATAAGGAAGAAAAGTTAGACTTTTGTAATAAATAGTCCACAAAAGATACTCCAGTTGCAGAAACAGGTATATCTCAAAAATTAGATTATCTCTGAGAAAGATAAATATTTTTGGTCACTAATTTCAGAAAGTTAAACCAATATATCATACAGACTCATTTTAAATAGAGTAAATTATTTCAAGCCTTTATTTCCCAAAATGTTGATGATTATGGCTTATAAATGATGAAAACTAAAATTGAGTGTCTCAGAAAATTAAAATATCACATAAGATTACTGAGAAGGGATATTTTTTTGGCAGAAATATCAGGCCTCAAAAAAGTTGTGCTCCTTTCTGACCATTTTCCAATTTTTTTCCAATTTTTTGCCCCTTGCCATCCATATTTAACTGCTTTTTGACCATTTTTGCCATCTTAGACTTATTATCATTGCTAAATTTAGCTACTTTGCCACTTTTGCCACTTTGATTGCTTCCCTTTCAAAGGTAGTTTTCAACAGTTTTAGTTTTTAGTATCCACTACAATAAGATATGTCTGGTACGCTGACTTTTTTTAAGGTTTGAGAAAAATTGCACTGTCTGCAATTAGAATATTGTAAATGTAATGCAATTTGACCAAATTATTAATCAGTTGCATAACAGCCCTAATTGAGTAAACGTGTTTATTGTTTTCAGCCCTATTGGTTCGATTTAAATCATTGTTGTGCAACAGGAGCAGCATCTGTACATTTCTTGTGTATTTTCACCCTATGTGCTCACTTTGGTGGGGGTGTGGCTGCTTGCTTCAGCGGCTTTGTCAGTCTGCTTGGCTGGCTCAGCAGATCAGTGCAATTGTGTTTGCATGTTGAGTGTCTGCACAGAAAATCATTCATAGTGCAATGGTCGTAGTGTTGTGTGTGTGTGTGTGTGTGTGTGTCTGAGTATGTTGTCTTTGTTAAGTGAGTGAGAGCATTTTTCTATGTCGAACTATACTCAGCGTCACAGGGAGAGAATAGGACAAGTTTAATGTCAGAGAGGGGAGAGAGGAGGAGACACAGCTGTTACAGAAACACTGCATGGACTGTCAATTCAGCAGTTTAGGTTAATTGGCCCAAATTTATTCTGCTGCTCATTTAATGCTCATTCAAATTCAGATAAACAGAATGTTTACAGCCTCTTTGCTATCTAACTCTTTCCGTTTCCCAACCCTTCTTTTTTTTCCAAGCTGCTGCATTATAAATGTGATTTTATAAGATTCTGTTCTTTGCCGTATTCCCTGCTCCCCTCTGCTTCTGCTGCATTTTTTTTTGTGTCAAGCAGAAGAATGCTTCAAACTTCAACAACATGTTTTCAGCTTTCCGCCATGTTTCCTCCCTATTCCTCTCCTCCTTCCCTTCTCTCCATATTGATATCACTGTTTGCCCCTCCCCCATCCCACTCTTGGCCTCCTTTTCCCGCTTTCATGTGGTTGTCCTTCGTTTCTTCTTAGATATGCCACCCTTTTCTGTTTCTTTTTCTGTCTTTCTCTGTAGTCTATCTCCTCGCTTACTCTTCCACATGCTCTTTAGCTTGGCATTGCTGTGCTGAATGCCTGTAGGGTGGTTGCTGTGGATGCTGCATGTGCTGTTGTGTGTCAGTGGGGCACATTCTCCCTTATTGCTCCAGCTTTGTTGGAGGATGGCGCCACTCACATTGAGGTCAGCAGCAGTGATGGTAATCTAATTTACAGACACAGTCGGGTACAGCGAAAACAGCGACTATCTTTATCTTCACACTTCACACATGCTTGTGCTCATGGACGCACATGGAACACCACATCACACATTCACATATGCCTAATCTGACTTATTTAAATGCTCCTTCACAGAAAACGAGGAGGCTGAGGGAAAATAGAGCACAAAGACAACAGGCATGCTTTGCGATGTTGAGTCTTACAGAGGTGAAGAAAGACACATCCACAATTATACAAATACATCAACTGAAAGCCTTGAGCCCAAAATAAGATCACTGAAAATATTTCACAGGTTATCACCAGGATGTTGCTTTTATGGTAACTTTCTTCAAAATAATTCTGTCACTGCCCATATATTCTTGGACAGATTTCTCCACAATTACATCTTCTGTGCCTGACTAATATTCACCAAAGAGACAAACATGTAAAACAAACAAATCCAACTACAACCACTCACACTATCTGACCCCTGCCACTGAGTTGACATACTTGTATGACTGATAATTGATTTTTTTTTATGCTGGGATTGAAATTTTCTGCATTTTGCCACTATTCTCTTTTATTATCTGCATGATGCATAGTGTGCTACTGCAAACAAGATGATTCTCTATTTTATTGCATTTTTTTAGCTTTTCTCTTTGTTTTTACATCAGCAATTCAATGCCTTATATTGTTCTATTGGATTCACGTAGGAGGGCTCTTTTGTTGCTTAAAGGTGATGCAGAATTGTTCTAAAAAATGAAATGTTAGTTTTTACAGGAAAAATCCTGCTAAATCGTCATCTCTGTGCCTCAACAAAGGAACAACCAAAATATGTCTTCATCAAACTTTTTGGTTGAACCCCTGGATAAATACAAGATAAATCTGACTTGCACTGCAACAAACCTCTCAAGATATTAAATGTCTTGTCCTCTTTTTTAGACATAACCTCCGTGGAAACACCCAAAGTATTTATTTTTCTGTGTCACAGGTTATTGATTTCTTAACAGCGTGGTTGACTATAGAATTGTGTTCACTCACAAAGCTTCTGTAGTTTGTGATAGGAAAAAGGGAAGTGGTGTTTTGGATATGGTTGAAATGTACAATATGCAAAATGCTCTCCATATGTGACTGCACATGTTTCACTCCCCTAAGTGTGTTCATGTGCTGGTGTGTTTTGTTTTGTGACTGTTAGCAAGCACTGTGCTGCAGTGCAGCTTAGAGTGATAGGTCAATGAACTGTTTGTATATCTTTGTGTGGTGCTTTGTTGTTAACACAGTGAGGCCAAGAAGAGCTGGGCAGTACAATTAAATCTCAGTTTTATCAAATTAAAAGTGTTGAAAGTGTTGATGTTTTGTCTGTTTCATAAAAACTTGATGAAAGAAAGGAAGAACAGCACTCGTTTGGTACGACACATAAAATAAACTGTTCAAAACAAAACATACAGATGTACTACTCTTTGCCTCTGAATTTTAAATCAAGGTGCCAAACATTTCATCGTGGGCTGCATGCACAAATGTGGGCGAAGAATTCCTAAGCACGACTCCTTTTACTCTTGCTATTTATCCTTGAACATGACAAGTGTGGTGCAGAGCCGTGTGTGGCTCTGATGTGAACTGCCCTGAGGTAGAGTCACTACTCTTAAGTATATAGGTCAAACGTGGTTCATGTGGGTTTTATTTCTGATCATGGTCTATGAGTCTGTGGCTACATTTGTATCAGGAAATAGTGAAGATAGATGCGAAAATCCAAACAGTTATTTTTATGGATACTCTTCTCACTCTCTCTTTCATGCCTGGTTGTTGTGTGAGTGGGTCTGACCCTTTCTCCTCTCCACCACTTGGTTATATAAGCCCTCAGTTGCATTACGTCTCAGTCCATTGACTCATGGCTGTGTGGATGAGTCCTGTGGGTTGGACCTTCCTGCTCTCATTTTAGAATTGTTTCACTGCAGTAGCACTGAGACACTGAGGCCTTTCTCCAGGGTCTGGGCTGGGTTAAACTTCACAAGCATTACTGGCATTACATTTATAAAAATCATTTGTGCAGACTGTTTTCGTGTGTCATATTAAATCCATGCTGGATGATATAGGCTTGGCTTAAGGTACTGCATTATGCTGATGTGCTTTTCTTGCTTTACTTTTGAATGAACACAATTTTTTTGACAACTGATACAATAACAGTGTCAAACAACACATGGGCTCACCTATTTTTATGTCTGACGTAAGAAACCACCGTTTGTGAGCTTCATTAAGTGCATTTAGCCCCTGTGCGGTGTCTGAATAGTTTTTTTCTTTCTTGAATCAACAGAGATCAGAACAGCTGTAAGTCTGCACTGTTCCTCTTTGGCATCAGTGCTTATACAGCCACAACATCTGCTGCTGTGCTTAGGTCATCACTGCACGCCCGGAGGATTGAACTGACGGGAGGGTCAGTAAGAGGCTGCATGCAAGACAGACAGCTATTAACATGAGAACTACTCAATGCACATCTGGCTGAAAATCCACTTTAATTTGCCCTCAATGCTTACCTAAAAGTGCGACCTGAGAGTTGGATTTATGAGTCAGGTTGTGGTCTCTTATAGGAAAAAAAAATAGATGAACTGGTTGGGGAAATCCAGAGTTGGCTGTTCCCTCTTTGGCTGCAGCCTTGGTAAGAGGATTGCCCTCTTACAGCAGTGCTTGCTGGGGTAGATGGCATGAAAGGCCACAAGTGCCATTCACTTGTCTGATTAATTCCCTATGTTGTATTTATTTCTGGCTGATGGGATCAAATGTGGACTGTCAGAGGGATCCAGTCTCTTGCTGTGGGGTTCCTCTTACCCCTGTGACTACTTGCCCCTTCCCAGTGCCCCACTAAGCATTTTGGGTAGTTACCTAGCTGTGTTTGTGTCATATCCCTTCATATTTTTTGCTGCTATTTGATTCTCTAATGATATGAAACGGTTCATTTACAGGGATTCGACTTTATGTGTTTTTTCTTTTTTCACTTCAAATGTCCCATGTGTTCAGGATCTATAGGAATATAGATAAAAGACAAGTTATAGAGTCTGCTTTTGTCAGGTGTTTTTGATGCCATGAGACTGATATTGTTTTCTAGAGGAAATATAAATAGAGCAGCTTTTTTCACTGAGATTAAAGCTGCAGTTTGAGATGTCTAATCAGTCTTCATTTGAACGTCATTTGTCTCTTTCTGGTCATCTTTTCGAGTGTGAACCATCGAGCTGTTCTGTTAGGTTCAGTGTGTGACTCATCTCATCCCACATGTAGCTTTTCATTTTGTGAAGTTGGTCTGCTGTGTTTATTTTTAGGTCAACCATCTGTCATACGCAAAAAAAAAACATTTAGCAACTTTGACCTTTTGTGTTAGAGCTCGTTTTACTCTGTTAGGGTCTTAAAGGGGATTTGTCTGTGTGATGTCTGTTAGCCGCACATATTTGATTTTTCAGCTGTTGTCAAGAAGTACCTCAATCTCAGGATCACCTTTTGTGTTTCCCGCCATCTTATCCAGTTGTGGCCACATGTGTATGAAACAATGAGACATGGGTGTGGAAGATGAGAGTTAATGCTGTAATCCTGACTCATATCCCACTCTCTCCTCCCACCGACTCACTCTCCTTTTCCCTCTCTCTTCCTCTGCCTTTGTTCTCATTATCACTACCCTTCTTTTCTCTTGTGTGCTTGCTGAACAGTCTTGACTACCACACGGCTGCTTCTGTCTTCAGCCCATCTCTGTTTTTCATATCCCCTCATTCTCGGTCTTACACAAAGAATCACCTTTTCTCATTTTCTGCATCCCTCTCCTCCTCCTACGCACCCTGATTTTCTCTGGCTGGTATCTTCTCTTATGCCCCCTCCTGCTTCCTAGTGTTACTGCAAGCTGAAAATAAATGGCTGACACACCTTTTAGAGGCTGCTGTTACCCTCACATTCTTGGTATTATTCTCTTGCTTAGTTTCAGATTGACATTGAATAGCTTTAGTTGTTAGTCTTTCTTCTATCATTCAGCCTCATTTCTCCTCTTGCTCATTGAGCAAACACGGTAGTCTCCCTCCGATCTCCCTCTCTCTCCCTGGGAACTGGAGCAGTGAGTTCAGCTGAATAAGAGAGAGCAAATTTCTTGTCCCTCCCTGTGACTGCAGCAAAAGTAGGGAGATGGGTCGCACTACCAAATGTAAGCATTGCTCCAGTTTTAGAAATCTGATTCCGCTGAATGTCGATCCTCTAAACGAGCCAGGATCTAAACTGTCATAGACACTTTAGGCACAGAGGAAGAAGTGCAAGACAAAAGGACAAGGCAAAGTTTTATCTTTCAACCTTACAGTAATCTCAAAATTCGCTTTCAATTGTTTCTTGGTCTCCTCTGTTTTCTCTTCATACATGTATGTTCTTTGTTATGTTTAATACTAATATTGAAGATGCATGTGAGGAAAAAGCAACTCCAAATTGTGTATCTTAGGATGAGCAGCTCAAATTCACAATACAAAGTGACTTTTTTATCCAATGGTATTTCAGCAAATATTTATTTATCACTTTTAAGTACTTAATAGTTTAAATGGCATTTTATTGAAGTAATTATTTTGCTTTGCGATGCCATGATCTTTCCAAACAAGATGCAAGTATTCCTCTGTTCCTCTGTAAAAGATTGTCTCGACTTTCCTTGCTCTTTGTTGTTTCAAGGTGTCTCTCCATTTTTGACTAAAGATGGATGACCACTGCTTCCTGAAGTAAAATTTTAGTGCTTGTTATGGATTCAGCTTGTGTGAGGGAGAAAAAGCAGCCCATAAAATAATCACATTTACATTTAAAGAGAAAGGAGTGTTGGTTCAATCAATAGAAAACAGGTGTCGTTATTTTGAGACTCTTCTTTCAAAATATTTCCAGTTGCAGCTTTTTGTGCATGAGTGCACCTTGTACATATTAAATAACAATTTAATCACCGACAGCATTAGTTGCCTCCTTTTTTCCCTCTGGAATCCCTTTAAGTGTTGATTTGACTTTGGGTAGCTAATTTAGGTTTTTAAAATGAAAGGATAGGAAAAAATATATTAATAACATAAACAATGAAAATGTTATACAAGGGGGGGTCTCAGTAATGAAATGCAGAGAAGGGAGGGAGGGAAATTTAATTAAATGGATTAATTCACCCATTTAATCAGGAAGTGTTTGAGTCTTAACACATAGACTGTCATTTTAGCATCAGATAAATTCAAACCAGTTCCAATATTGTGTCATTTATTTCACTCTTCTTTACTGCAGGAACACACTGCAGTTACTAATAGCTGAAAGTCTTCCTGAGCCTATGTCCTGTCATTGCTTTTTGCATCCATCTCAGTGTACTGCTGTTTATGTGTTGCATCATTTCTATGTTTAGTTTGCTTTGGTATCATCAGGGTTAGCAGCAGATAACAGGATCAGGTTTAAGATGATGAATTGAACAGAAATCTAAATCTCTCACACACCAACCCAAATTGTCAACAGCAGGAAAGGGGCTGGATAATCTAGGCATAACATTACAGATAATGAAGAGGGAGTCTGCTTAATATGAGTAAAGGAGCAAAGTGGAGCAGAGCAGAGGCTTTATAAACATGATGCTGAAATAACATGCAGTTTGGTGCTTTTGTTTACAGAATTCTGTAAATGAGGTCTTTGTAATAAGTTAAAAATAATTGTTCCCCAAGCCCTTGTTTACTCCCTAATGTTGTTCTTAATCCTGGCTCCTTTTGCTTTGTCCTCTAACTGAGAAGTAGAGCAACAAATCCCTCATTTATGGGACAAAAACATTATGTACGAAGAACAAGAAAATACAACTATCCGTGATCAATGAAAGAAATACCTGGCCAGTGTGATTTAACTGTAAAACCGTCTCTCCATTCTTCCCCTGTCATCAGTATTCCCAGTTGTCCTGGATTAAGTCCTCTGTAAAGAGTGTAAAGTTATAATTCTACTATGTTGCTCCTCTAATGCGATTAGGAGGATTCATCTTAATGATGGCGTGAAGTGAAGCTTTGGAAAGGGAGCAGCACAGACAGCAAGTAAGGATACTGCTCAACCTATAGCCAAAGCTCATGCCCAGACTTCTTTTGGGTTGTTCACACGGAGCATTATCACTGTCCATAACCATGTCAAGTTTGCATGAGCCGCAGGTCATTCTCAGTATTCAACCATCTGTATTTCTTCTCCTGCTTCTCCTTACATTATTCCTAACCCTGATGACATATTTGGTGGATGTTGGAGAAACAGTACAGTTGCCAGTGTCCTGCTGTCCTCTGAGATAACTTTGAAAAACAAAATAATATGCACATCACTGGGGTAGGGTTTATTGCAGGGCTGCTGCACCAGTGTGTAATATTTTAACATCTTGTTCCAGCCACAATTCATGGAACACTATGGAAGGTTATGTTTAGATTATTTCCAGATTCAAGTTTTGATGCCAGATTAAAGTTTTGATGCTGATGAAAGTGGAAGATGGCATTTGCTAATCAGAGAGACTGTGAGCAGCTGAGCCCAAGCTTAAATGATGTGTAGGCAAGTCATTACTTTATAAATAGTTATCTTCATTTTCAGTGGAAAGTGGAGCAACCTCACATAACCATTTCAGCCGTCTCAAACATCAGATTCTCTGCAGGCCAGCACTCTCCTCCATTATTCACAGCTTTTTTATTTAAAGAAATGGGCCAAGCCCTGGTGCTGCAGCCCTGCACCTGCAATGCACTCCATCCACAGCACTGAATGACGGATATAGAGGTAAAAATAGATGTTACACAAGTCTACAATGATCTATATGGCTATGAAATGCTGATGTACAGGAAGATAAATGGTGAGCTTGACTTTTATTTTGGGATGCTGTGAAGTCTGTAATCTTCAGGTGATGCTGTTGGGATTATCTCTTTGTCTTCCCCCTCTTTGTTTTGATATGTATCAGGCTCGATGAGAATGTGCAGGTCCCGTTAGAAACAACCTCATCTCTTCTCCAATCTGGGAGAGTTGACGTTTTAATTTCCGCAGGCAGAGGCAGTGTGTGGCAGACACCACGGCTGCTCGTATATCTGTTCCTCTGATACAATTTTTGTAGTGTGTGAGCTTGCTAATCTAATATAAGGCTTTATAGAATTGCTTGTCTCTGACATCAGCTTGTGTGTGCCTCTGCAAGCTGCTGATGAAAAAGGAAAGAGTAAAAAAGCTCCCCCTTGTGGTGAAAAGGGGGAGTGACATGACTTATTTTGAGCTATTCAGTATGTGTGTCTGTGTGTCAATACTTTCAATTATTTAGCATGTTTTTATCACTCTATGTGGTAGTATATTGGCTGGTGCTATTGATTTTCTGTTGATACTGATACACAGATAGCAAGCTCTGTCCCATTTTATGTTCTAATAACAGTCGAGCACAGTTCATGCCCTCTCTCCTCCTGACTGCTTGATTGACAAATCTAGGTTATTCATGTCTGACAATGAAGTGAGATTTACTTTTAATCCCCACAAACATTGTTCAATTCAGGCTGTGACTGTGGATGTGTGATTTTTTTAGTGAGATATAAAGGAAGAAAAAAGGAGGATAGAGAAAGTGATTGAGAGGGTGTGTGTGCGTGTCTTCTCTCCTAGAAAAAGGTTCATGTTCACTCTCAAAACATTTCAGTAAAGGCTACAAAATTTTGAGCTCAGTTGCCCAGTGATTAGAGAAAGCAAAGCCGTGTCCTTGGTATATGAGTGCACATGAACAGAGGATGCGGTTGAGAAGGAGGGGGGTTCAGGGTGGGGCTCTGACAGTGGCTGCATCTGCGTCACCATGGATACAAGAGGGCGGATAGTGAATCAATTGTGGGTGCTCCCTGTGAAAGGAGAGATCTATAAAGCACTGTCTCCAGGCACATTGTTTAGCCAATCAGAGTATCCGTTACAGTCACATTGATCATAGCCAACCAATCAGATTCCCATGCTACCGTTGCTGTTGCTAAACCTTAAATATCCTGGTCTCTGTGTTTTCAATCACAGGCTATTTGCTTGCTGCACTTTTCTTAAATGCTTTTTGTAATTAGACAGAAATGACAGTCTCACTACACTGCCATTCCCAGAATACATCATAAAACTATAGATAAGTGCATCACTCAACAGCACTTTTCTCCTCCTCTACCTCTCATTCTGTATGTTTCTTGCACTTAGACCTCACTGAGACATGAAACTCACAGCCCCTGATTATCCTTTCTCACTGTTTCATAAAGGCATTGACATCCATCCTGTATGTGGGGTCACCTTTAAAGGTTAGTCACTGCCTGTGTTGACTGTATAATAACTGAGATGTGACCACATAGCTGTGTAGTGACCACCATCAAGATGATGACACAATTGCTGATATTTTAACAAACCTCTGGGAAGAAAAGCCAGAAATGGGTCAATGAAAGTGTCTAAAAATACATTAAGGTTTGGAGTTGTCAAAAAATAGACTTGAAACTTTCCAAGAATACCCAGCATGTGGGCTGGCTGTGTGTAGGCCTGAAAGTGAAGGTCCTGTTTACAAAATTGTCTCTTGTGATCATTTCAAATTGGACAATTTAATCTGCAACACTAGCACACAGTTTCCCTTTCCAGTTGTTTTACAGTAGAGTAACTAATTATGTTATTTTTGGGCATTGTGCCATTACTTTCCAAATGAGTGAACACTGTGTTGGTGTGACTGTAGATTTAACTAAGGGGTCTGTGTATGTGTAACTGTTTGGGCATGCTCCATATTTGTTGTGTCCTGGTTTCCATCTTGTTCCGGCTCATGTTTCTCTGGACCCGCCCCTGTCCTACTTACTCCAGAAAAGCAGTGGAGGCGCGCACAGATTTGGAAATAAATGATTAAGTGGTTGTTGGATTAAACACTGAGAGTGAATCATCTTCTACCCACCTCTCTCCCTCTCTCTCTTTCTTTCTATGTAGAATACATGAATTTATGGGCAGACATTGGAAAAGATTTCTAAAAGGACCAATGTTGGATGACAGCAAGAGCGAGAAGCAATTCTCATAAGTAAATCTTGCTCTATTTTTAGACTTTTTTATATTTTCTTTGTGCTGGTTCCCTCTCTCCCTCCCCCATTGTCTGACAGAATTTGATTTCCTGTTTTATAAACTCACTTCCATTTGACCATTTCCTGTTATTCTTTATTATTATTTCTTTCACCCTTTCAAATTCATTACAAAATCAAAGTGGTTGGTTAAGAGCATAATATGGGTGTGGTTCTAGCCACATCACAGCTGCTTGGCTGAGAATCCCCTGGGACCCAGGACCAATAATTAAAGTGCAACACACAAAGGAAAATCTAAATATGGAAAAGATCTGAAAAAAAAATCTCATGTGGTGCAAGAAGCTGGTGAGCAAAGAAACATTCAGAAGGAGTAGGTTGCCCCCTTGTGCCGTGATATGCTCTCCTCCAAGTAAAAACAGCCTAGTGACATCAGCATCTCGTCACATGAAGCAGGATGTAAAGTGCCAACTGCAGGAGAGGGACTGGTCTCCAGAGTCCTGGCCCAGGGAGGGTAGAGTGGGCTGGGTTTGGCAGGATTCAAAGGTCGGGCACTCTGTGGGGGTGTGGGGGTGGATGATGAAGTGGGCACTGCTGCTGCTGCTGCTTTGGTGGATCTGTCAAAGTGAATATGCTGCTGCAGCGCTCCATTACCAATGCATGACTGCAGACGTGGACAGAGTGGTATGGTTCACAAAGAAGAATGTTTTGAGGTTACTTGGGTTTCTTTAGGTGTGTGTGTGTGCGTGTGCGTGTGTTAAATATGACACACATTGTCACAAAAACATACATAGTCCTCATCTTATAGTGAGTGTGTGTGTTTGCACACATGTACCATGTCTATGCCTGAGATGGGGTTGCTATGGAGACGAGAGCTGTGCAGAAGGAGAGAGGAAAGGAGGGAGGGAGACTCGCCTTGGAGCATATTTAGATAGCACCCTTCCCCCATCTACTCACTCACAGTGCACACCCCTCTCCACACACACACACTTGTTCACAAGCACACACCACCCATGACTATGTGAAGGACTATCATGAAATCATAATATGAGGGAGGCATAGAAGCTAATTTGGTATCTATATGTACTGCTTGCCCTTTAATAATTTAGGGAAAACGCTTCAAAAGCTGCTGTCGACTGCTTCTGTCCATGCTGCCTTCTTCCTTCACCTCCCACTCACTGCTGTTTCTGCCCCTTTGATCCCTTCTGTTGCTCCTTTCGTGCAGTCACGTGATAGCTGCACTACAGTCAGAGCAGCGGGGTAACAGGCACAAATGTATCTAAGCACAATATTTAATATGCACAGCTCCCCGTGTTTAAAGAGCAAACACTGTGTGTATTTATAAACTGCTTTTACTCACTATTAATTATTCAGCATTTGATTATCATGTCTCCAGGAAATATGTCTTCAATAACTGCATACAGAGATCATAGATAAGAACTGAAATTCTCTGTTCATGAGAATTGTGAGTATTTCAGTCAATCACAATTAAATTGAATTAATTAAAGAAGCACTTGTAACTTATTTGAGTAACTAAGTGTTTGTAAATTTTTACTCATTGATTCTGCTTAAGCGCATACAGGGCTTTTTATGGATTAATTGACCTCTCTGCAGATACTTCCCAGTGGAGCCGTGATTGGCATTTAAAAAAAGAGGTCAGACTCCTAATTACACAATCAGTTTTTTTTTTTTTTTTTACATGACCTAGTGAGCATGTGTACGTACATGTGTTTATTTACATTTTTGAGGAATTTAAATTTATTTGACATGGCTTCATCTTTGGCCCGTGAAATAATGTAACAGTCAGCAGGCCACAGAGCAGACACCCTGGTAAGATGTGTGCTTTTTAAAGAGGTGAAATCTCTTGACATTGCTGAGTAAACTGTGGCCTCAGTACAACATGTTGTCATGTTTATTGTATGACAAAAATAATCCAGAGTGGCCCTGTGAGGTCAGTGCAGTACAGACAGTGACCTACAAATAAACTATGAATCATTGAATTTCATCATGGGCAGCCTGCTCTGGAGAGCCAGGTGGTCTTTGTGTGTAAATATGTGTGTGTGTGTGTGTGTGTGTGTGTGTGTGTGTGTGTGTGTGTGTGTGTGTG
>RPOG01003810.1:18333-28501 GCA_008086565.1 Thalassoma bifasciatum | reverse complement strand
TTTTTTTTTTACATGACCTAGTGAGCATGTGTACGTACATGTGTTTATTTACATTTTTGAGGAATTTAAATTTATTTGACATGGCTTCATCTTTGGCCCGTGAAATAATGTAACAGTCAGCAGGCCACAGAGCAGACACCCTGGTAAGATGTGTGCTTTTTAAAGAGGTGAAATCTCTTGACATTGCTGAGTAAACTGTGGCCTCAGTACAACATGTTGTCATGTTTATTGTATGACAAAAATAATCCAGAGTGGCCCTGTGAGGTCAGTGCAGTACAGACAGTGACCTACAAATAAACTATGAATCATTGAATTTCATCATGGGCAGCCTGCTCTGGAGAGCCAGGTGGTCTTTGTGTGTAAATATGTGTGTGTGTGTGTGTGTGTGTGTGTGTGTGTGTGTGTGTGTGTGTGTGTGTGTAGCCCAGATGTACATTCTGCTCTTTTTTAAATTCTCTTGACACACATAAGGAGAACAGAGTGCACAGGTCATCCTTTGTGTGCTATTATTATTATTGCATTTTGGGGTTAACGGATGACAGAGGCTCAGAGTTAGATGGTTATTAATATTTTCAAATCAAATCATGTTTCCTGCTGAATAGAAATAGGACAGGAGTCCCTGAACCCAGGGCTTAATCCTAGGATTACCAACAAGGGAATGATCATAAGCTCATGATGACTGTCTCTGTTGAGGCATGGAGAGAAAATAAACTAAAAATCTCTAAATGTGGCGCAATACAGCATGAGGATGTAGTTTATGTACTGTAAAGTTAGATTGATGTATTGATGTACATGATTGATGATTCATTGTGTATTCTGAAAGTTCTGTGCTCACAGTCAGCTGTCTATTACACTTATGGGAATATCCAGGTTGTCAAGATAATCCAGTAATGGTTCGATGCTTAAGAAACTGGACAGGCTTAACATACTAACTAAGTTGATTCAGTCTGCACTGTTATTGCCCGGGCTGACACATTGTAGAAGGAGTGGAACAGAGAGTATAAGATGTGGTGTGTGTAGAAATGACCAGAGGACTGACTTACATAATGTGTTTCAGGTTTTCAGAACACTCAAAGTGCTATACACTGTTACCACATTCGACCCATTTCACACACGCACAGACACACACACACACACGCACAGACACACACACACACACACACACACACACACACACACACACACATTCTTACACTAATGGCTATGCCTTCAAGAGCACTAAATGAGTGTTTTGCCCATGGACACTTCAACATGATAACCTCTGATGAGTAATTAGTACTTTTGAACCACAGCTGTGTCAGCGTGTGTCTGAGAGAAAGTGAGTGAGTTGGGTTTTGGTGTCTGCAGAGTGCTCTTATATGAGGACGATTCAGACAGATTTACTCTCGTGGAAGAGTCCTGTTTGCTGTCCGTGGTGCTGAAGTAAACCTTGCACAACTTAGATTCTACTTGGACTGTCTAGCCGCTCACTTTGTGTGCGTATAATATTTCTGGTAGCCTCAGCTGCTTGAAAGCAAGCCAATTTACATGTTTTTGTAATCGTTGTAAGTTCTCTATTTCACCACTTGGCGCCGCTGTCGATCCATGTGAGACAGCTTCACTCTTTGGTACAACTAGGCCCCTCCCGTTTTCAGGCGACCAGGACGCATCAGTCCAGTCTTTGTTATAAAGAGAGCACGGAGGAACAAACGGAATTTTCTGATGATAGTCGAAGCTCTCCTCTCATGATATCGTCAATATTGACCAAAATCTGCATGTTTTTAGAAGTGATCTTTCCTCAGAGAGAAATATGCCTTGGCAATGGAGATGGAGCTGTTTTGGAGTATATCTTTGGCTTTTCTTTTTGGTTTGTAACTGGGAAACGGTGTGTGGACAGCTCTCCTATTCCGTCTCGGAGGAGGTGAATCCCGGGACTCCTGTTGGAAATATCGCAAAGGATCTTAACCTTAATTCCCAGGACTTGGAATCACGTATGTTTCAGATCGTGACTGGATCCAAAAGAAAATTTTTCGATATAAATCTCAAGACTGGTGTTCTATATGTCAGTGAGAGAATAGACAGAGAAGAGCTCTGTGCGGAAGAATTAAAATGCTCCGTTAGTGTAGAAGCTGTGATAAATAACCCACTGAAGCTTTATCGTATTGATGTTGAAATTTTAGATGTAAATGACAACGCCCCGTTGTTTGTAACGAAATTGCAGAATTTGTTTATCGCTGAGACTAGTTTACCGGGAGTGAAATTCGCTTTGTCTGAAGCAACCGATGCAGATGTAGGAAGAAACGGAGTCAGCACATACAAATTAAGCCAAAACGAGCATTTCTCTTTGGCAGTGCACAAAGCAGGAGGCAGTGTATCAGCGGAGTTAGTGCTGCAGAAAGCGCTGGACAGAGAGAAGCAGCCAGTGCTCACAATGACGCTGACAGCTGTAGATGGAGGAAGTCCTGCTAAATCAGGCACCTCACAGCTTGTTGTTAATGTTTCAGACATTAACGATAATTTTCCAATATTCAGCGAGATGTTGCACAAGACAAAACTACCCGAAAACACGCCACATGGCACAAAAGTAATCACAGTGAATGCAACGGATGCAGACGAGGGCCTCAACGGTGAGATTATGTATTCACTGAGAAGCAAGGATCAAGCTCAGGTGCTCGACATTTTTGAAATTGAGAGTCAGACAGGTGTCATTAAAGTAAAGGGCAAAATAGATTTTGAAGAAAAAAAGGCTTTTGAGATCCGTGTAGAGGCGAGTGACAAAGGCCAGCCTCCGATGTCTGCCCATTGTAAGGTGCTGGTGGAGGTGCTCGACGTGAATGACAACGCACCCGAAATATCAGTGACGTCACTCCACAGCACAGTGAGAGAGGACGCTGAAATAGGCACTGCAGTTGCTTTAGTTTCAGTCCTCGATAAGGACGGTGGGAAAAACGGTGAAGTGTCAGTAACAATAAAAAACAAGGTCCCACTCAAACTCGACACAAATTACAAAAACTATTATTCTTTGTTGGTTGATGGACCTCTAGACAGAGAGAAAGTGTCAAACTACAACGTCACGATAGTCGCTGCTGATAAAGGAACCCCATCACTCTCCAGCACAAGTGTATTTACAATTCATGTTTCTGATGTCAATGATAACCCACCTCTGTTTTCAGAGCCTCAAATTAATATTTATGTCAATGAAAACAGTCCAGTAGGAGCTACAATCAAAACTGTGACTGCATACGATTCAGATGTTGACAAGAACAGCCAGGTGAGTTATTCACTGCTGCGGGACAATAGTAACTCTATTCCGTTATCTACAATGATACATATCAACTCAGAGACTGGAGATATAGTCAGCCTGCAGTCTTTCAACTATGAGGAGTTAAAAACCTTTCAGTTCAAAGTTCAGGCCACAGACTCTGGTGTTCCTCCTCTCAGCAGCAACGTGACTGTCAACGTTTTGATCCTGGATGAGAATGACAATAATCCAACTATTCTGGCTCCTTATTCTGAGCACGGCTCCGTTAACAGTGAGAGCATCCCCTACTCTGCTGAAGCGGGATACTTTGTGGCAAAGATCAGGGCTGTAGACGCTGACTCTGGATACAACGCGCTGCTTTNGTCAGCCATCTTCCTGCTCAGCCTCATCACTTTAATAGCTGTCAAATGTCACAGGACAGACGGCTCTTTCAGCAGGTACGGGGCCCCAATGATCACCACCCATCCTGACGGGAGCTGGTCTTACTCCAAATCTACTCAGCAGTATGACGTGTGTTTCAGCTCAGACACACTCAAGAGTGACGTAGTGGTTTTCCCCGCCCCGTTTCCACCTGTAGATGCTGAACTCATCAGTATAAACGGAGGAGACACTTTTACACGAACTCAGACTTTACCAAACAAAGAAAAGGTAAGAACACAATTATGACACTGTAATGTGTCTCCTTTTTTGTTTTTAGGAGCACCACAGTCAGAAAGGACGCATGAAAAAAAATGTATTTTTAGCGCCCCCCCCCCCTTCTTTCATTTAATGTGAATGTTATCGTTTTTATTTTGTTGTTCCACTTGTGTCTGTTTATGAGCCTTTTTGCAATTCAAAGTAAAATAACATTGGGTCGCGGCTTTTTTCATAGATAGCTCCTCGTGTCATTTACATCGCTGTCCAGGGTACTGAATTCCGCTCCAATATCAGCCGTACTGTGTGCTGTCTGGAGGATGCAAAAAAAAGCCTTCTTTTCTTTGCTGAAATACAAATTGTGTTCTGTTAGCTGCTTGAACTTTTTTTAATTTATAGAGTTGTGAATAAATAGAAAACATTGATTTGAAAATAATGTCAATAGCTCCAAAGTATGATTTGTCCGTATGCACTTATTTATTCTTAGGCAATTAAGTTTATGAGCTCCGAAGAAAGGCATTTAATTTTTAAAACTTAACAGTCTCTGTATTAGCGGATAATCTAATGTTATGTGATTCTCGATTTGTCTCTGTTTTGACCTCAGTGGTGAGAAGAAAAGGGAAAAATGTCACTTTTTAGGGATAAATGTAGTTCTTTAAAATGTCCACACGGGGACATTGTAGACCATCACATTTTGATGTTCCTCTCAGTTGCGACTGGCTCCTCCCAGATTGAAAAGAGGATGATGATGATTCTCGGGGCTTTGTTTCAAAGAGCCGCAGGAGCATAATGAATTGTGTGGCACATTTTGCCTTCTACCTTTACGTTTGGTGAAGACTGAATTTTTAATTCTGAGCTTTTTAACTGAAGCATTTGGTTTCGGGGAGTGAACGAGGTGGATACAAATATGTTGATGCAGAGGATACGGAGCCCTTTCGGGATTTATATCGTCGTGGTTCTTTTGGATTGCTGCTGGGAAGCTGTGTGTGGACAGCTCTCTTACTCTGTATCAGAGGAGGTAAACCCGGGGACTTCTGTGGGAAATCTCGCTAAAGATCTCAATCTTGTTGTCCAGGATTTGGAGCCTCGTATGTTTCAGATCATCACTGGATCAAAGAAAAAATATTTCGATGTCAACCTGAAAACGGGTGTGCTCTATGTCAATGAGAGAATCGACCGTGAGGAGCTGTGCGCCAAAGCCTCTGAATGTACAGTAAATGTAGAGGCAGTGATTAATACTCCTCTGAAGCTGTATCGCTTTGAGGTTAATGTTGTAGATGTAAATGATAATGGGCCAATTTTCCCTGAGAATTTGCAGACTCTGAACATTGCTGAAAGTACTGCTCCAGGAGGGAGATTCGGGCTCATCGGGGCGTCAGATCTTGATGTTGGGAAGAATAGTGTTAACACATACAAGCTGAGTCCAAATGCTTATTTTTCTCTAGACGTCAACAAAAGGGGAGATAGCGTGTCCGCCGCGCTTGTGCTGCAGAAAGCTTTAGACCGAGAAAAGGAGAGCAGGATCAGACTCACACTTACTGCCATTGACGGTGGAAATCCATCGAAGACGGGGTCTTGCCAAATCATTATCAATGTTTTAGATAATAATGACAATGCTCCGGTTTTCGACAAGTCTTTATACAAGACCCAAATACTTGAAAACTTGCCGATTGGGTCAACTGTCATCATTTTGAACGCAACAGATGCGGATGAGGGTTTAAACAGTGAAATAGAATATTCTCTGAGAAAAAAAGGTCAAGATGACATTTTAAATCTCTTTGAAATTGACCCGAAAACAGGCGCTATTTTAGTCAAAGGTAAGATTGATTACGAAGAGAATCCTGCGTTTGAGATTCATGCACAGGCCAGTGACAAAGGTCAGCCTCCCATGTCTGCAGAATGTAAAGTGCTGGTTGAAGTGGTGGACCTGAACGACAACGCTCCGGAGGTCACAGTGACGTCACTTCTTAGCACAGTGAAAGAGGACGCAGAAGTAGGTACGGCTATTGCACTTGTTTCGGTGTTGGACAGAGACGGAGGAAAAAACGGTGTGGTCAAAGCAGTAATCGAAAATGATGCTCCCTTCGCTTTAGACACGAATTATAAAAACTATTATTCATTGGTAGTAAATGGTCCTCTCGACAGGGAAACTCAGGCTCAGTACAACGTCACTATTGTAGCAAAGGATGAGGGAACACCACCTCTTTCCAGCACCAGCATAGTGAGCGTTCATGTTTCTGATGTCAATGATAACCCTCCTCGATTCTCAGAGCAGCAGATAAATGTTTATGTGACGGAAAATAGTGCAGTGGGAGCAGTTATTGCAACAGTAAAGGCGGAGGATGCTGATGTCAGTCAAAATGGTCAGGTGAGCTATTCTTTTTTACAAAGTTACAGTAACTCCATACCGTTATCTACAATGATAAACATCAACTCAGAGACTGGAGATATAGTCAGCCTGCAGTCTTTCAACTATGAGGAGTTAAAAACCTTTCAGTTCAAAGTTCAGGCCACAGACTCTGGTGTTCCTCCTCTCAGCAGCAACGTGACAGTCAACGTTTTGATCCTAGATGAGAATGACAATAATCCAACTATTCTGGCTCCTTATTCTGAGCACGGCTCCGTTAACAGTGAGAGCATCCCCTACTCTGCTGAAGCGGGATACTTTGTGGCAAAGATCAGGGCTGTAGACGCTGACTCTGGATACAACGCGCTGCTTTCTTATCACCTCTCTGAGCCCAAAGGAAACAACCTCTTCCGGATCGGAACCAGCACCGGAGAAATCAGGACTAAGAGGAGAATGAGTGACAATGACCTGAAAACTCACCCCTTGCTGGTCTTGGTCTCTGATAATGGAGAACCCTCCCTGTCAGCTACTGTGTCTATTGATGTGGTGGTGGTTGAGAGCACAGCTGACATCCAGACTCAGTTCAGACATGTGACCATAAAGGAGGAGAGCTTCTCTGCTCTCAACCTCTACCTGCTCATCGCCATCGTGGCGGTGTCAGCCATCTTCCTGCTCAGCCTCATCACTTTAATAGCTGTCAAATGTCACAGGACAGACGGCTCTTTCAGCAGGTACGGGGCCCCAATGATCACCACCCATCCTGACGGGAGCTGGTCTTACTCCAAATCTACTCAGCAGTATGACGTGTGTTTCAGCTCAGACACACTCAAGAGTGACGTAGTGGTTTTCCCCGCCCCGTTTCCACCTGTAGACGCTGAACTCATCAGTATAAACGGAGGAGACACTTTTACACGAACTCAGACTTTACCTAACAAGGAAAAGGTAAGAACACAATCATTACACTGTAAAGTATCTCCTTCTTTGTTTTAAGAAGCACCTCTGCAGTCAGAAAGTTGTTGTTCATTTTAATATTCAAATGCAGGTAAATTGTCTTGTTAACCTTTTCACAAACTTAGTGATCAATATCCGTTTTGGTGCTCATATGATGAAATATTTGCCAATGCACAGACCACTCTGTTATCGTAATTTGCAGGCAGCGAAATACTCGGACCATTGTATCGATGCCTCTATCCATGGTGCTGAAATTTCAACATTGTTTATAGAAAAGGCCTTTTTACATTACTTTAATTTGGCTAATGGGAAAAGCTGTAGTTACATTCACAGTCAGAAAAAAAGAGTGTCATTATCCTTTTTACTCTTACTTTCTGTTGCGGGCGAATTTTTTAGTTTAATTGCAGTTATGGACAGCACTTAAAACAAGTTTGTAAATAAATGCAACCCTGCCTTTTCTCTGTCTTAAGAGGCTCGAGACATGGGGCAGATATTATTGGTGATGGACAGTTATGGCTTTCTTTTATTTCTGAAGTGTCTAAACCTTTTGCAATATTTTCTACAATGGTTTTGCGTTTGCCATCTGTCTAGTTTGGAACAGCAGGTGAAATATATCTGTTTGAATTGTAAAGTGGAAAGACGAATTGGACTGTAAGAGGCGGGATTGTATCTCACGACTTCTGCTGTAATCGTTCGACTGAATTGAACAACAAAGTTTTGTTATTGCAATATGTCTGGGGTTCTTTTTAAGGGTAGTTAATAATACCATGGTTGCTGCCGAGGGTTAAATGCAGTTAATACAAATCACCACGTGAGGACACTGTAGACCACGACATCTAGACGAGCCTTCGCAGGCAGTAGACTCCTCCCAGAAATAGAGGGTGATGAGTTTTCTCCGGCTTTGTCACAAAGAGATGCAGAGCGAGAGAGAAAGGGTTGAAAAACATTTTCCTACTAGATGATAGAAATGCAACAAACTAGAATACCTATGTTGATTTGTATTGTAGCAGATTGACGGGAGTAGCTGGACAGGATTGTATGCATTTTTCTATCTGGATGTTATGATGTTTTTCACGGGAAGAACGAGCCTTTGTCGGATATATCTCGTGGCCTCGCTGCTGAATTGTTGCTGGGAAGCTGTGTGTGGACAGCTCTCATATTCCGTCTCAGAGGAGGTGAACCCGGGGACTTCTGTTGGAAATATCGCCAAAGATCTCAACCTAAATGCTCAAGATTTGGAGACTCGTATGTTTCAGATCGTTGCTGGATCAAAGAAGAAATATTTCGATGTAAATCTTAAAACGGGGGTGCTATTTGTGAACGAAAGAATCGACCGTGAGGAGCTTTGTGCAAAGGCTGCACAATGCACCGTTAATGTAGAGGCGGTGATCAACAACCCACTGAAGCTTTACCGTTTAGAAATAACTGTAGCAGATACAAATGATAATGCTCCCGTTTTCTCCGAGGCGTTACAGTCCCTTGACGTTGCAGAAAACACTTTACCTGGAGTTAAATTTGGACTCATAGAGGCATCAGACTTGGATGTTGGAAAGAACGACGTAAATACGTACAGGCTGAGTAAGAATGACTATTTTTCTTTAGAGATTCACAAAGGGGAGGAGAGCGTGTCTGCAGAGTTGGTTCTGCAAAAATCTTTAGACCGAGAGAAGGACTCTGTTTTAAAGCTCACACTCACTGCAGTGGACGGCGGGAATCCAGCACGTTCGGGCACGTCAAACATAATAATAAATGTTCTAGATAATAACGATAACCACCCTGTGTTCACTAAATCCTTGTATAAAATTCAAGCAACCGAAAACTTGCCGATTGGATCCACTATAATCATCCTGAACGCTACAGATGCAGATGAGGGTTCAAACAGTGAGATAGAATATTCTCTGAGAAAAAAAGGTCAGGATCGTGTCCTAAATTTATTTGAAATCGACCCGAAAACAGGCGCTATTTTAGTCAAAGGTAAGATTGATTACGAAGAGAATCCTGCGTTTGAGATTCATGCACAGGCCAGTGACAAAGGTCAGCCTCCGATGTCTGCTCGTTGTAAAGTGCTGGTTGAAGTGATGGACCTGAACGACAACGCTCCTGAGGTCACCGTGACGTCACTCCTCAGCACAGTGAAAGAGGACGCAGAAGTAGGTACGGCTATTGCACTTGTTTCAGTGTTGGACAGAGACGGAGGGACAAACGGTGTGGTCAAAGCAGTAATCGAAAATGATGCTCCTTTCGCTTTGGACACAAATTATAAAAACTATTATTCATTGGTAGTAAATGGTCCTCTCGACAGGGAAACTCAGGCTCAGTACAACGTCACTATTGTAGCAAAGGATGAGGGAACACCACCTCTCTCCAGCACACGTGTTGTTAATGTTCAAGTCTCTGATGTCAATGATAACCCTCCTCGATTCTCAGAGCAGCAGATAAATGTTTTTGTGACGGAAAATAGTGCAGTGGGAGCAGTTATTGCAACAGTAAAGGCGGAGGATGCTGACGTCAGCCAAAATGGTCAGGTGAGCTATTCTTTTTCACAAAGTAACAGTAACTCCATTCCGTTATCCACCATGATAAACATCAACTCAGAGACTGGAGATATAGTCAGCCTACAGTCTTTTAACTATGAGGAGTTAAAAACCTTTCAGTTCAAAGTTCAGGCCACAGACTCTGGTGTTCCTCCTCTCAGCAGCAACGTGACAGTCAACGTTTTGATCCTGGATGAGAATGACAATAATCCAACTATTCTAGCTCCTTATTCTGAGCACGGCTCCGTTAACAGTGAGAGCATCCCCTACTCTGCTGAAGCGGGATACTTTGTGGCAAAGATCAGGGCTGTAGACGCTGACTCTGGATACAACGCGCTGCTTTCTTATCACCTCTCTGAGCCCAAAGGAAACAACCTCTTCCGGATCGGAACCAGCACCGGAGAAATCAGGACTAAGAGGAGAATGAGTGACAATGACCTGAAAACTCACCCCTTGCTGGTC
>RPOG01003810.1:7423-17742 GCA_008086565.1 Thalassoma bifasciatum | reverse complement strand
TGGTCTCTGATAATGGAGAACCCTCCCTGTCAGCTACTGTGTCTATTGATGTGGTGGTGGTTGAGAGCACAGCTGACATCCAGACTCAGTTCAGACATGTGACCATAAAGGAGGAGAGCTTCTCTGCTCTCAACCTCTACCTGCTCATCGCCATCGTGGCGGTGTCAGCCATCTTCCTGCTCAGCCTCATCACTTTAATAGCTGTCAAATGTCACAGGACAGACGGCTCTTTCAGCAGGTACGGGGCCCCAATGATCACCACCCATCCTGACGGGAGCTGGTCTTACTCCAAATCTACTCAGCAGTATGACGTGTGTTTCAGCTCAGACACACTCAAGAGTGACGTAGTGGTTTTCCCCGCCCCGTTTCCACCTGTAGACGCTGAACTCATCAGTATTAACGGAGGAGACACTTTTACAAGAACTCAGACTTTACCAAACAAAGAAAAGGTAAGACCATGATGCTGTTTGTTTGGTTGAATCATTGGACATTTATTTAAGAAAAAGTCTTGGAAATTTTGTGACTTTGCTTGAAAATAAGGCTGAAAAGTCTTAGGAATATCATGGGAGTGCCCGATGACAAATTGATTTTGCAGAAAGGTAGATTCATTCTTAACTAAAGCTTGTTGGAGTTAATGTCGGCCTATTCAAGCTGTGGGGCCTCGGGTCATATTGCTGTCCATGGTGCTGGATGCGACTTACTGCTTCTTTGTGCTTTGCTAACTTCACAAATTAGGATGGATTGTTATTCATTTTAACCTTTTTTTCTTTAAGTTGATACATATTTGTAGAGCATGATATAATTGTCAAGTAGTGTTTTGCAAAATATGATAGTTGGACATTTTGAGCTTTTGTCGCTGTAAAGGTTAAGTCTTTGAAAGCTCAGAAAAACTAATCCAACGTTAACTTATTTTGGTTTGTGTACATGTCTGTTCGACTAAAGTCAAGTCACCAGTACGGTTCATACTCACCTTGATTAGATTCATTACCCTCCTGAGGTTAGCAGTTATTGTAATTTTAACAACAATAAAACATCCTAATACAATCAGAAATGAGTCATAATATTGAAAAATGCACAAACGTAAGGTCAAGTTTTATTGAGATGGTATTTGATGACAACTGGGTGTAGAAAAATCTTTGATAAAAATCAAACTGAAGAGTGAAAACAGAAAAGTTCCAGCTTATATTGATGCAATTAATCTTAATGTAATTTTCGTGAGTGTCCACAAGGGGACGTTGTAGACCATCACATCCGAACTCTCTCTTTTGTGGCTCGGGGCTCCTCCCAGATAGAAACGAAGCTCTTTTCCGTCAGGCTTTTGAACAAAGAGCTTTGGGCAGCGAAGGAAAACGGTGCTGGAAACCTAGTTGTGGAATAAATATGTCGGAATTATTTCCTCTACCTCGATTGGCTGTATGTAAATAACCTAATCACAAGAATCTTATTGTCCAAATTCGTCTCTTCGCCGTCTTTTCTCCGTTGGTGGAATAATGTATTATCCGAGCAGATCGAGCTCTGTGTGGATTTATCTCTTGTTCGTGCTGCTGGATTGTTACTGGGACGCGGTGTCGGGGCAGCTTTCTTATTCTGTCTCAGAGGAGGTAAACCTGGGGACTGTGGTCGGAAATATCGCCAAAGATCTGAACATCAATGTCCAGGATTTGGAGTCTCGCATGTTTCAGATCGTTGCAGGATCAAAGACTAAATATTTCGAGGTAAACCTAAAGACTGGTGCTCTGTATGTTAACGAGAGAATAGACCGAGAAACACTCTGTAAAGACGAGGCCAAATGCTCCCTTATTGTAGAAGCAGTAATTAATAATCCTCTAAAGTTATATCGAATAGACATAACAATATTGGATGTTAATGATAACACACCAGTATTTCGAAGCACGTCACAGAATATCAATATTTCCGAGAGCACAGCAGCAGGAGCGAAATTTATTTTGAAGCGAGCTCATGATGCAGACGTCGGAAAGAATACAATAAAATCTTACAAGCTGAGCCCAAACGAATACTTCTCTCTCGTTACACACAAAGAAGAGGGAGCAGCTCCTGAATTATTGCTCCAGAAAGCTGTAGACCGAGAAAAACTATCTGTGATTCGACTAAAGCTGACTGCAATTGACGGAGGAATTCCTGCTAAATCAGGAAGTATGGATATAATTGTAAATGTGCTAGACACGAACGACAACGCTCCTGTCTTCAGTCAAACACTTTACAAAGCAAGTGTGTTTGAAAATGTTATGGTCGGCACGTCTATAATCACACTCAATGCCACTGATTTGGATGTAGGTCAAAACGGAAGGATATCATATTCTTTAATCGAAATAGACCAGGATAAGCAGACTGATTTGTTCACCATAGATGAAAAAACTGGAACTGTTACAAATCAAAAGAACATTGACTTTGAAGAAAACAATGCCTTTGAGATAAGAGTACAAGCCAGTGATGGAGCTTTGTCACCGATGACTTCACATGCAAAACTACTAATTGAAGTTATAGACGTGAATGACAATGCCCCTGAAATTACAGTCACATCACTATTAAACTCTGTGAAGGAAGATGCAGAAATAGGCACAGCCATTGCTCTTGTTTCTGTACTTGATAAAGATGGAGGAAAAAATGGGCTGGTGAAATGTGAAATTTCCAATAGTGCTCCATTTAAGTTGGAATCAAACTACAAAAATTATTATTCCCTGGTGGTGGATGGACCTCTTGATAGAGAGAAAATTTCTCAGTATAATATCAGCATTACAGCTACAGATGAGGGCAGTCCACCTCTCTCCAGCAAAAGAGTTGTTAATGTTCAAGTCTCTGATGTCAATGATAACCCTCCTCAATTCTCAGAGCAGCAGATAAATGTTTTTCTGAGGGAAAATAGTGCAGTGGGAGCAGTTATTGCAACAGTAAAGGCGGAGGATGCTGACGTCAGCCAAAATGGTCAGGTGAGCTATTCTTTTTCACAAAGTAACAGTAACTCCATTCCGTTATCTACCATGATAAACATCAACTCAGAGACTGGAGATATAGTCAGCCTGCAGTCTTTTAACTATGAGGAGTTAAAAACCTTTCAGTTCAAAGTTCAGGCCACAGACTCTGGTGTTCCTCCTCTCAGCAGCAACGTGACTGTCAACGTTTTGATCCTGGATGAGAATGACAATAATCCAACTATTCTGGCGCCTTATTCTGAGCACGGCTCCGTTAACAGTGAGAGCATCCCCTACTCTGCTGAAGCGGGATACTTTGTGGCAAAGATCAGGGCTGTAGACGCTGACTCTGGATACAACGCGCTGCTTTCTTATCACCTCTCTGAGCCCAAAGGAAACAACCTCTTCCGGANACATGTGACCATAAAGGAGGAGAGCTTCTCTGCTCTCAACCTCTACCTGCTCATCGCCATCGTGGCGGTGTCAGCCATCTTCCTGCTCAGCCTCATCACTTTAATAGCTGTCAAATGTCACAGGACAGACGGCTCTTTCAGCAGGTACGGGGCCCCAATGATCACCACCCATCCTGACGGGAGCTGGTCTTACTCCAAATCTACTCAGCAGTATGACGTGTGTTTCAGCTCAGACACACTCAAGAGTGACGTAGTGGTTTTCCCCGCCCCGTTTCCACCTGTAGACGCTGAACTCATCAGTATAAATGGAGGAGACACTTTTACACGAACTCAGACTTTACCAAACAAAGAAAAGGTAAGAGAGTGCAACTATCAATCTGAAATATTAACCTCATCACAAGAGTGTTCTTATCATCCATTTTGAAGAGCATTGATACCTTTCTTTACTTTGACTTATAGCCCCCACTCATTCATCAGGCCTTTGACTGTTCTTATTAAGAACCAGGGAGAAGCACTTTTCTTTTCCGTGTGGCTACATCCAATTCATTTTTTTATGTGAACTGTGTTGATAGGGAGGATTGTGGTGTCTAGTTTCCCCAAAGTAAAGGAGAAGGTTGGGTAACGGGTTCTGTTCTCTATGCATTTGTCGCTGTCCATGGTGCTGGAAATAAGTCTTGCTCCACAAACAAATGGTGCAGCTGACAAACCAATTTTTGACAAACATGTATATTTAGATACCAAGCACGTATGCAGTTTAGCTTAAGCTGATCAAATTTAAGCTTTGGCAATGGCAGGTTTGCTTGTTTGTTCGTTTGTTTCAATAATTTTTCAAATTTCAAATTGCTGGTTTGATGTTGGATTAGTCTGCAGTGGTGACCATTTTGTATACACTGAACGTCTCAGTTATTTGTCCTGGAATAAAAACCTCATTTATTCATATAATTCTTTGTACTAATTTGCTTAAATATAATTTTGTTGAAACAGCAAGAAAATATTTTGAGATATTCTACCTTTGCAAAAGTTACAGTACCTTTCAAACCCTTCTTTTGTTCCTTAGTGTCAAGGATAAAACCCTCCCCAGCTTACACTTATGAAAAACTGCAAATAATGAAAAAAAAAAGTTAAAATTCCAAATGACTAAAATTATACGTTTTTCAAGAAAAGATAGCATTTAATTTTTGAGAGAAAATAAATGTTAAAATCTTTTTAAAAAATCATCTGAATAGCTTTTGATGCAAAAACCATATACATACATTGTTGAAAATAATCTTTACAATGGGGAACGGAAAAAAAAAGTAAACTGGTTCTTATAATTATTTTTATCCTCATGTGATTTTGCTTCATGGTTGTGACAAATTTTTGGAGAAAACACTCAGGAAAACCTAGACAATTAAATGTGAAAGTTTATTGTCCCTTTACGAAATAGGTGCCACCTAAACCTAGTGCAACATGTATGTGGTAAATGTTTGTCCAAAATAAGATATAAATTTCACAAAAAAAATCCCAATCCTGAATTTGGCCTACTTCTGCAGAATGGCCCATAAATGAATAATTAATTTTACTTTAAAAAAGAAATATAAAACCGGTATTTTCTATTTTTGCTGCATTTTTCTCCTTTGTAATTATAAAATTACCAAGTGATGATTAGTGTTTACTTGAAACGGCTTTTGAAGTGTCATCTTCTTGGTTCTCGTGGTGTGTAATGTAGCTCGCTGAGTCGGCCATAGGGGGGCACTGCAGACCATAACACAGACGGAGCTGTTTGTAATCTCGAGGCCCCTCCTAGATTAAGAGCGTGATGATGTGTTGCTGGGCTCGACACAAAGAGACGCAGAGGCACAGAGAGAAAGCTGGAGCTTTATCTGCACTGAGAGGACATTTGAAGAAAGGGAAACACAGCTTCTGTATCTACTCGACTTCCACGAGACTCTCTCCTATGTTGGTTTTACAGCAGGTTGGATTATGTTTTCAAAAAGCAGAAACCCTGTGGTGGCATATGTGTTAATGGTGCTACTGGATTGTTACTGGGAAGCAGTGTCCGGGCAGCTGTCTTACTCCATATCAGAGGAGGTGAATTCGGGGACTTCTGTTGGAAATATAGCAAAGGATCTTAACCTCAGCCTCGATGATTTGGAGTCTCGTATGTTTCAAATTGTTTCCGGATCCAAGAAGAAGTTTTTCGAGGTAAATCTAAAGACTGGTTTTCTGCTTGTCAACGAAAGAATAGACAGAGAGGAACTCTGCGGGAAGGCGACGAAATGCACGGTGAGCGTAGAGGCCGTGGTTAACGCTCCGTTGAAGCTTTATCGGTTAGAAATTAATATTATAGATGTTAATGACAATAACCCGACATTCAGTACAAATTCACAGAGCATTGAAATAGCAGAGAGCACACTGCCTGGAACCAAATTCCTTCTGTTGTCAGCACATGATGCCGATGTAGGAAAGAATGGCATCAGTACTTATAAGTTAAATCAAAATGACCACTTTTCACTGTCAGTGAACAAAGGAGACAGTGTGTCTGCTGAGCTGGTGCTTCAGAAACCATTAGACCGAGAAAAGCAGCCTGTTATTAAACTCACGCTGACTGCTGTGGACGGTGGAACACCTCCGAAATCTGGTACATCACAGATTATTATCAGCGTCTTAGACGTCAACGATAACGTCCCGATATTTACTAAATCATTGTACAAGACGAGCATCACAGAAAATGTACCATTAGGTGCCTCCGTTATTACGGTAACCGCAACAGACGCTGACGACGGACCAAACGGAGACATTTCTTATTCACTTGGCAGCAAAGATCAAGACCATGTTTTGGAAATATTTCAAATTGATGAGAAAACAGGTTTACTGACAGTAAAGGGAAAGATTGATTTTGAGGAGCACCCTGCTTTTGAAATCCGCGTTCAGGCTACCGATAAAGGCTCTCCCCCGATGGCAGCACAGTGCAAAGTATTAATTGAGGTGGTGGACTTCAACGACAACACGCCTGAAATATCTGTGACATCATTACTCAACAGAGTGAAAGAGGATGCAAAAATAGGCACCGCTGTTGCACTTGTGTCAGTACAGGATAGAGACGGAGGTAAAAATGGAATAGTTCACTGTAGTATCAAAAATGAAGGGCCTTTTAAACTTGAAACCAATTATAAGAACTATTACTCTTTGGTAGTGGACGGTGAGCTTGACAGAGAAAGTGCTTCACTTTATAACGTAACGATCACAGCAATAGATGATGGAAGTCCTGCTCTAACGAGCACGAGTGACGTTGCTGTTTATATTTCCGATGTCAATGACAATCCACCCAGATTTTCTGACGCGTCACTTGATATATATCTAAAAGAGAATAGTCCCGTGGGAGCTATTTTAAAAAGGATCACTGCAGAGGATGAAGATATTGATCAAAATGCTCAAGTGAGTTATTCAATAATAGAAAGCAAAAGTATCTCATTGCCATTATCCACTATGATAAACATCAACTCAGAGACTGGAGATATAGTCAGCCTGCAGTCTTTCAACTATGAGGAGTTAAAAACCTTTCAGTTCAAAGTTCAGGCCACAGACTCTGGTGTTCCTCCTCTCAGCAGCAACGTGACTGTCAACGTTTTGATCCTGGATGAGAATGACAATAATCCAACTATTCTGGCGCCTTATTCTGAGCACGGCTCCGTTAACAGTGAGAGCATCCCCTACTCTGCTGAAGCGGGATACTTTGTGGCAAAGATCAGGGCTGTAGACGCTGACTCTGGATACAACGCGCTGCTGTCTTATCACCTCTCTGAGCCCAAAGGAAACAACCTCTTCCGGATCGGAACCAGCACCGGAGAAATCAGGACTAAGAGGAGAATGAGTGACAATGACCTGAAAACTCACCCCTTGCTGGTCTTGGTCTCTGATAATGGAGAACCCTCCCTGTCAGCTACTGTGTCTATTGATGTGGTGGTGGTTGAGAGCACAGCTGACATCCAGACTCAGTTCAGACATGTGACCATAAAGGAGGAGAGCTTCTCTGCTCTCAACCTCTACCTGCTCATCGCCATCGTGGCGGTGTCAGCCATCTTCCTGCTCAGCCTCATCACTTTAATAGCTGTCAAATGTCACAGGACAGACGGCTCTTTCAGCAGGTACGGGGCCCCAATGATCACCACCCATCCTGACGGGAGCTGGTCTTACTCCAAATCTACTCAGCAGTATGACGTGTGTTTCAGCTCAGACACACTCAAGAGTGACGTAGTGGTTTTCCCCGCCCCGTTTCCACCTGTAGATGCTGAACTCATCAGTATAAATGGAGGAGACACTTTTACACGAACTCAGACTTTACCAAACAAAGAAAAGGTAAGACCCCTATTGCAATAAGTACATTCACTCCCAATATACTTTTGTAGTTATCCGGGGAGCGTGAGAAGGGATGCTGTTTTTTTAATATAACTTTACCAGAAATATTTTTTGGTTAATCACACGACAGCAAAATCACCATGAAATTGTCCCTTGTTTGAAATGAGACTTTTGGACATTTTTTTTCACTTTTAATGAAGTTATGTAGCAGTTTTCTACGTGATGATATAATTGTATTAGTGGATGCTTACGTGTGACATTCTGCTATCCATGGTGCTGAACCCAAAGACACTGCTTTTATTGTCCATGCTGCTTGGCGGAGGAAAAACAAAAACAAAACATGGCCATTCACAAGTACAGTTCTCCGCCAGTGTATTACACGTAATCAACTTGTTTGGTATTCAAAATTATTGGAAATCGTTCTTTCAAGACGTTCTTTATTATGCAAGGTGAATAATGTTGAATTAGTAGTGCTTTATTCAGCTCATGTTTATATTTTGCGAGCTTTCACTTCATGAATCATCTCAGCCAATCGTCAGTGTGGGATTTTGTTTGTGCACAAGCTTAATCGCTCGAATAATATCCAAAACGTCCTTGAAATATATTTCATCATAGTTCCAATCATACATTTTGACACTCTAGGAAATACATGGAGTAAACGGCTCACTTACATAGTTGTTGTGAGGCAAATTAACTCCTTGAGGCATCTATTTGATAAATGCATAAGAGCAGGGGGGGGGCTTGAAGGTTCGGCCAACGCTGTTCGTGTCTTTTTGCATCACGTAGTAATAAAAAGTGTCCACAAGGGGACGTTGTAGACCATCACATCTGAACTCTCTCTTTTGTGGCTCGGGGCTCCTCCCAGATAGAAACGAAGCTGGTTTGAGTCAGAAGGCTGAACAAAGAGCCTTGGATGTACGGAGGAGGAATGAGCGAAAATCTTTCCCTCCGTGAGGAAAGATAATGCTGACAGTCTCACTGATTGTTGTGGATTATTCTAGTTTTTTGACCTGAGTAGAGGTACCTTATTGGCTGAACTCGTCTGTTTGCTGTTTTTTCTCCGTTGGTGGAATCATGTATTATCCGAGCAGATCGAGCTCTGTGTGGATTTATCTCTTGTTCGTGCTGCTGGATTGTTACTGGGACGCGGTGTCGGGGCAGCTTTCTTATTCTGTCTCAGAGGAGGTAAACCTGGGGACTGTGGTCGGAAATATCGCCAAAGATCTGAACATCAATGTCCAGGATTTGGAGTCCCGCATGTTTCAGATCGTTGCAGGATCAAAGACTAAATATTTCGAGGTAAACTTAAAGACTGGTGCTCTGTATGTTAACGAGATAATAGACCGAGAAGCACTCTGTGGAGGTGAGGCCAAATGTTCACTTAGCATAGAAGCAGTCATCAATAATCCTTTAAAACTGTACCGGATTGAAATTTCTATCCTGGACGTAAATGATAACGCTCCGTCATTTCTCAGCTCATCAGAAGTGATAGACATCACAGAAAACACGGCGACGGGGGCAAAATTTCCCCTGCGTCCAGCTGACGATGCAGACGTGGGAAAAAATGCAGTAAATGCTTACAAGCTTAGCCAGAATGAACATTTCTCCCTTGTTACACACAAAGGAGAAAGCGTCACTCCAGAGTTACTACTTCAGAAAGCGTTAGATAGAGAAAAACAATCGGTGATTAGCCTCACTTTGACTGCTTTTGATGGAGGAACTCCTGCTAAATCTGGAACAATGATCATCATAATAAATGTACTGGATATCAATGATAACGCTCCTGTCTTCAGTCAAACACTTTACAAGGCGAGTGTGTTCGAAAATGTAAAGATAGGGACATCTATAATAGCATTAAATGCCACTGATTTAGATGCAGGTCCAAATGGACATGTGTCATATGCGTTCAGCAAAATCGGCCGAGGGAAACAAACAAATATGTTTTCCATAGATGAAAAAACTGGGGTCTTAACAAATAGGAAGAACATTGACTTTGAAGAAAACAATGCCTTTGAGATAAGAGTACAAGCCAGTGATGGAGCTTTGTCACCGATGACTTCACATGCAAAACTATTGATTGAAGTTATAGACGTGAATGACAATGCCCCTGAAATTACAGTCACATCACTAATAAACTCTGTGAAGGAAGATGCAGAAATAGGCACAGCCATTGCTCTTGTTTCTGTGCTTGATAAAGATGAAGGGGAAAATGGGCTGGTGAAATGTGAAATTTCCAATGATGCTCCATTTAAGTTAGAGTCAAACTACAAAAATTATTATTCCCTTGTGGTGGATGGACCTCTTGATAGAGAGAAAAATTCTCAGTATAATATCAGCATCACAGCTACAGATGAGGGCAGCCCACCTCTCTCCAGCACAAGTGTTGTTAATGTTCATGTTTCTGATGTTAATGATAACCCTCCTCGATTCTTAGAGGAGCAGATAAATGTGTTTGTGAAGGAAAATAGTGCAGTGGGAGCACTTATTGCAACAGTAAAAGCAGATGATGCTGATGTCAGTCAAAATGGTCAGGTGAGCTATTCCTTTTTACAAAGTGACAGTAGCTCTATCCCGTTATCTACAGTAATAAATATCAACTCAGAGACTGGAGACATAGTCAGCCTGCAGTCTTTTAACT